>JAJPUD010025101.1:0-17961 GCA_023553655.1 Myrmecobius fasciatus | reverse complement strand
TCTCTCTCTCTCTCTCTCTCTCTCTCTCTCTCTCTCTCTCTCTCTCTCTCTCTCTCTCTCTCTTCTCTCTCTTTTCTTTCTCTCTTCTGTCTCTTCTTTCTCTCTCTTCTCTCACACATACACACACACACAAAGACACACATGCACACAAATTCTTTCTATCCAACCTTCTCTTTTCCTAATATTTGCTTATTTAGGACTTTATTAAACATGTTGCTGGCCTCTCTGCTCCATGAACTCATGGTTCTTCATTCTCTTTAACTCACATGATTTATAGTTTCATTTTACTTCTGCTAACCAGAGGGATGAGTAAAACATTGATCTCACCATCAGTCATTGCATGTCACTTACATTGTTTTGAATTCAGAATTTTCCCTTTTTCATCACAACTTTCCCTCTTTTCTTTTCTCCCTTTGCCTCATTCTTCTTAACCACCTTCTTCATTGCATTAGAACTTCTAGAACTTCCTCCCCTTTCTGTCTCCAAGTTCATTACCTCTATTAAAATTTCCTTTAACTCCTTCATATAGACAGTAGAATTGACTAGTTGAACTAACCATAAACTATCTTCCCCCTCGAATTCCCTGACTCTTTGTCCCACTACCATTTACTCCCTATAAATCATCACTTTGGATCACCCTCCCCATCCACTTTAACTGTCCATATACAGAATTGCTACACACTTAAAAATCTACCTTACTTGATTTCAACTACACCTTCATTGCTTACATGGCAAGTTTTTCTCCCTTCTGGATTCTATCCTACTTCCCTCAATGGCTATTCAATCTTTTATTCTTTCCTCAAGATGTTGAATCTTTCAGGAGATGTACTCATCTACTACTTAAGTAAAATAATAGAGTTATATGCCAAGCTGCAAATTCTTCTCTCTCACTGCATAATTCAGAATGCACATTCATCTTTACCTATCCTTTCTTCTTTCAATACTGCTTCTGAAGAAGAGGTGTATCTTCTCCCTAGGTCAATCTCTCTCCATATGGCCTCCATCCAATACTCCCCTTTTTTTTAACTCCTCTTGAAGCTTGCCCTCCAGATCATTCTCTTTCTCTGTCATTTTCAATCTTGCAATTACTACTGAATTTTGTCCTTTCTATTTTATTACCAGCATTCAGCACATAGCCTGGAATATATTAGGTGCTTATTTAGTACTTGACTTTTTTTGACTATCTTAACTTTAAAAACCTCTTAAATTCACCTTGCATGTTGATGTTACCTATGATATTTCCTTCCTAGATCTGTTCTTCCTATCCATGTCAAATTCCATGAAATAATAACTTACATTTAATACATTTTTACTTATTAAAAATGACTGAGTATTCTGAAAGCATTCCTTCTGGGATTACCATGGATCTCTTAACTGATAAATCTTTTAATTAGTATTTTTTTATTTTTGATTTCCCTTCAGCTTTTGATATTGTTGAAAATTTCTTCTGTCTAAATACCATCTCTTTTCCTGGCTTCAATGACAGATCTATTTCCTAGTATTTGTACCTACTAATGATATCACTCCTCAGTCTACTTTGTTGAGTCATCATTCATCCTTGCCACATTGGAGTAGATATTTCTTGGGTTTCTTGAATCTTTTTTTGCTTTTTTTATGATTCATGCTTTATTGGAGTTAAAAGATTATAGATTTTAAACTAAAAGAGACTTTTGACACCATTTAATAGAATCATTTAATCTTACAGATGACGACCTAAGACACAGAGGAATTAAGTGATTTGTAAGAAGTCACATAGTTTAAGTAAATGGTAAAGCAAGGATAATAACCTATATCAACTGCTTGCAAATCCAGATTAACTATCAGCTTCAGTGAACTAAAATATTACCACTATAGATCTATTCTAAAGTTATGTAAACAAACCAATCTTTCCTTGTAATTCCAGTCACAAATTATCAACTCTTTTCTGGTTATTTCAACATATTCAAAATGGATCACATTTTTTTCCTATCTAAACTTTTGTTTCCTTCATGCTTCTCTTTTACTCTTAAAGGCAGAATCATCATCAAAACCACCCAAAAATTTTAATGTCTCCATACCACTTCCACATCTTTACTATTAGCACCTTTCTTTCTGCCGACACAGACAAAACCATGGATCTCATCACTTTATACCTAGACTACTGCAATTAATTTCCTAATTCCATTTTTTATAACTCCAATCTATCGAGTAGAAAAAAATAATATCCTATAGTGCAAGTGTGACCATGAAACTCCCATGTTTAAAAACCTTCAATACATCATTTTTTGTCAATCATGATGTAGTTGACAGAGCTTTAAGCCTGAATTGAGGAAGACTTATATTGAAGTTTCACTTCATACTTCTACTACCTAGCTTCAATTATTTAAATCTCCAGAGCCTCTGTTTCCTCCTCATCTATGAAATAATATAATTGGAAATGATGGTATTCAAGATCCCTTCTAGCTATGAATCTTTATCTTAAAACATAAATTTCTTAATGTGGCACTCAGTCCTCCATGATCTGCTTACTCTTTACAGTTCTAGAATTATTTCTTTCTACTCTCCTTAATAGTCTCTGTGTCTGAGTTGAAGTGGACTAGTAATCTTTTGCCAGACACAGTATTCCATCTTCCACACTTGTACATTAGTAAATATTATTTCCCAGTCTCTGGTATTCACTCTCTCCTCAGCTCTACCTGGCAGAAATCATGTCTTCCTTCAGGGTTCAATTTAGGTGTTATCTTCTTTGTTATGCCTTTGTCAACCTCCCCAGTTGTTAGTCCTCTTTCCCACCTTAATTTTCCTTGTAATGTATTTATTGTTGTACCTATTACATTCTCTTAGATTCATAATAAACTCTTTGACCACCAGCATCATTTTATTTTTCTTCTTTTTAGCATGTAACATACTCAATTCAGATTCTTACCCTTAGTAGATAATTAATAAATGTTTATTGATCCAAACCAAAATCACAAAATACTTCCCTACTGAATTACTCTTCTACTTAGATTGATTTCCTTATTTGTGTCTCAGGAGACACAAATTCTAATTTTGCATTTTACTTGAACTTTCCCCTCTCACTAAGCTCACCTTTATCTTTAGAAGATCATATTTCTCTTTCCTCCAGTAATTCAAAATTGTCACTTCAATTCCAAGCTCAAGGTCATCCTCCTGTAGGAATAATCCTTTAAATAATTGCTATCCAAAATTATCTGTTCTCAGGAAGTTTTCAGAAGAGATAAAAACTATCAATAATCATATAAAATTGGTCTAAATCATCATTGCTTAGAGAAACTTAAACTAAAATAACTCTGAGGTATCATTCATACCTATAAAATTGGCTAACATGATAGAAAAGGAAAATGATGAATCCTGAAGGGGATATGGAAAAATAGATACACTAATGCACTACTGGTAGATTTGTGAACTGGTCCAACCATTTCTGAAGAACAATTTAGAACTATGCCCCAATGGTAATAATATTGTGAATATACTCTTTGACCAAACAATGCTTCTAGTAGGTTTGTATCCCAAAGTGATCCAAGATAAATGAAAAAAGACCTATGTATACAAAAACAATCAGAGCAGCTATTTTTGTGGGGACAGAATTGAAAATTGAAGTAATACCATCAACTGGGGAATGGATGAATAAGTTATGAAATAAGGTTCTAATGGAATACTATTGTGCCATAAGAAATCATTCATCCAGCTAAAAAAAGTATTTGAAATTGGGGCAGCTAAATGGCAAAATGGATACAACACCATCTCTAGTCAGGAGTACCTGAGTTCAAATCTGTCCCCAGACACTTACTAGCTCTGGAACCCTAACCAATTCACTTAACCCTGGTTGCCTCAATTTCTTCATCTATAAAATGAATA
This sequence comes from Myrmecobius fasciatus, assembly GCA_023553655.1. Classification (NCBI taxonomy): domain Eukaryota; kingdom Metazoa; phylum Chordata; class Mammalia; order Dasyuromorphia; family Myrmecobiidae; genus Myrmecobius; species Myrmecobius fasciatus. Next base: position 14,103 of record JAJPUD010025101.1, on the reverse strand, counting down.
CAGATATGAATGGCAAACCATTGCAGTACTTTTACCAAGAAAACCCCAAATGGGATCACGAAGAGTCAGTTTCGACTGAAACAACTGAATGACATATTGCACTTTATACTTATATATGTATATTTGTATAGTGGGGTGCATATGTATGCAAAAAATCTGAACTACATCAGTTAGATACAGACTTTAAGAAGTCAAGGAACACACAAAGTATGTATCCCTTGTGTGTGTGTGTGTGTGTGTATCTTCAATATATACTCCAAATGTACAGTTTCTGACACTCATCTATTCATTTCTTCCAATAAAACAAACATCTTCCATTGTGATTTTCTCCTAAACTATATATCTTTGCAACATTTTTCCCTGCCATTTATAGGTTAATTGTATGCAGTGCATGTTCCTATAATGAGAGAGATTTTTGTTTCTGCCTAGGTGAAAGAAAAGTATCTCAAGTATCTTCTACAGTGTCATAGATGCAGTAAGAAATTAATTAGCAGAAAAGTTGTTACTAAAACATTCTAAACCCTGAAGCAGACAGTTGTAGGTCTGTATCAAGCCAAGTGAACTAACTAGTTCCAGATTCAGGTCTTTTGTGATGACCTATTCCCTCCAAAAGCTTTGGTATGGAGAAAGCCTCCAGCTCTGGTCTTCATTATCATTGTCTCCATTTACTGCCCTAAAGAGATGGGGAGAAAAGGGATGCAAGAGGTGCTAATCCATGAAGCAAAAATATCCAAAGATTTACACCAGAACTAAGGCATTGTAGGTAAAGGAGTGGGTTAGCAATCTTTTCCTACAAAATCCTCTGCAAGTAATTTGCTTGATAAAAGCCAGTTCCCATGTAGGCAGTGAGTTCTGCTAGCAGAAGGAAGGGCAATAATGCAAAAGCTCCCTAAACATGGTTTGGATAATGTCAACTAGGGTAAAGGACCCCTGTTTCCCTTTAAAATTATATTACACTTAGAGAGAGATTTATTTTGGATGATGGCAGTGGAAAAGATTGCTAAATAATACCACTACAATTAACTGCTCAAATATAAACACTATATAATGTTAAGCATCACGCAGTGCAGTACCCACATGAAAGTCAGCTTTTTGGTTCCCTTTCATATAATTTGGCAGTAAAATAATAGAGAGGAAGAAGGATCATGAGAAAATATTCTACTAGCTTCTAAAAAAGGACCAGGGGCCCAAAGGCCACCTTGAAAGGTTCTCAGTGACCTTTATATCACATATTAAGGAGCATAATCAAATTTCTGCATAACAACCTTCCTCTCCCTATACACACCCTCTTGTGGCCATTTCCTCCCTCTCCCCCCCTTAAAGACCCAATTCTGAAGTATACAAGTATTCTTAAAGATATCTTGCACAGAAATCCTCCAAAAAATCCAAGACACTGATTCTGACTTGAAGGGAAAATCAAACATTTCCAAATGCTAGTCTTCCTCTCTTGATCTTCTATCTTTCTGTTTTTAGTGAAAACTACAAAATACTATTTACAAGAACCATGTCTGTGTGAAGCTAACTATTTTCTCATAGCCAGTAGAGAGAACTTGTTTTCTATACAACAGTGCAACCTAGTGGATAAAGATCCATCTCTTCTTGGCCAGCTGCTGCCTTAGCCACATGACCCTTCTTTCAAGAGTGCATTGGAAAGGCTGGCCTAAGCTGCCCTTTCGTAAGGTATTTTTTTTTGTTTAACAATTAGTCAAAAAAGAAAATATGGGGAAGATGGCAATCAGTACTTTTTGTACAAAACAAGCTAGAAAAATGCCAACTATGAAAAAAATTCTGAATTTCATATTCAGGGTGGGGTGGATATTTATATTTAAGGTCTTAATTAGAAGGAATAAGCAGCTCTCAGGAACTAAAACAAATATATTTGTAGATAACTTTTTTTGTGCTTCATTCCTATTAGCAAATGACCACAAAAGTGTTTCTACTATGCATATACATAATACCTCAGTGTGTGTGTGTGTGTGTGTGTGTGTGTGTGTGTGTGTGTGTGCGCACCTGCAAGCACATGTATGCACTATCTTGGAGAAAAAGTTTATCAGGCCTATAATTAGTATACTGAGAACAAAATCCCAAACCAAATGATCTTTGCCCAGTTCATTTAATTTTTTTAATACCTAGAATTCCCTTTAGAGTAAGTAATAAGTGCAAGCTAAAAGTTTACTTGTTGGTTTTCTTATTTTTATTAGGCTATTAGTACAGCTAAAACCTCCAGTAAATTTTTTATTATTACCACCACTACCCTTTCTATATTTTTCATGATTCCAAAATGTATATATGCTTTCATTTAAATATATACTTGGATGCTTTCAAGAATGGACCATACAACAATTTACATACCTAAAACAAAAACATATTTAAATTTTGGAAGTCTGGAAGGTATAGGAAAAGTGGCAATGCCTTCATTTAGAAAACTATGCATTACAATTTAACAATTCTTTCTCTTTTTTTCTTTTTTTTGTGTGTGGAAGAACATGATAGAAGAAAATCATCTTCTGTTCTTGTTTATAGAAGATGATATGGTAAGAATTAAATATAATTTAGTGAGACAATAAAATCCTTTCAACTACTGATATTCCACATAGTGCTATTGTGTTTGGAGTGGATTCTGTGATGATTAAATGAGTAAATCACAGAGATCTGAAACAATTTTCCCCTTCTCTCATTTCTTTCTTTCTTCCCTTTTTTTAACACCTCCTTAGAAGGCATCTTGATCGTGCATGCACTGTGAACACAAAAAACCTATAGGTCAGACCTGAAATTATAGCTAAACCTCAACTCCTGAGGTACACAGACTGTTTATATCGATGAAAATTTATGATCTCTATACCCTAAATCCCTGGCCTCTCTTTTACATTGACTTCTTTACTATTTGCTGCTTTATTTTATGGTGATCCCTTGCCCTCTATAAATATATCACAGTTATTTAACCCCAGATTCCACCCCCCTACCCCCAGCCTTCAGTATTTTAGAAAGGATCTATTTGTTACATATTCTGCTACTGGGTGTTTCATAATCCTCAAAATTAGCAGCTATTATTTTAAGGTAGTTAAGATTTTCCACCATTTTCATCATCATTCTGGACTAGAGGTTGGTCATATTTGCAGCTGGTAAACACCAAACTGTCTGAGAACCTTTGTCTTAAAATTGAACTAAAGTCGGATTTTTCCTTAATCTCCTCCAATGATTGAGGTATTTTCTATTAAATATTTATCTGTAGAAAAATGAATAAATTTTATTGCAATAAATTATAGTTTGGCAGGCTTAATTGACTTGTTATTTTACACAAACACATACACACACATACATACACACACATGCATAACTTATAAAAATCTGACCTAATCCTAGAAACATGAAACTGAGTAATTAAAATTTCTGTGGGGATAGGCTGTAATAATTATCTTGTTTTGAATGAACTACTCCTTATGTGAGAATGGAAAAGAAAACTAGAAAATAGGAAAGGATTATAGATCTGCAAAAGCTATTGTCTGATGTTAAAATTGTTAAGAAAATATGAGTCAGTATTATGCAAATTCTGACCTAATCTCAGCAGCATACTAGTAGGTAATTGTATTTTTGCTTTTAAAGGGGACAGGCCCTACAATAATTATGCCTTGTTAGTGTCTACATTGCTACATTTTTGATTTATGTATTTTTGTGGGAGTTGACAGATAAGCAAGAAAAATTGACATATTATAAACTAATAAAAATAAATAATATCAGAATCTGCCTGGCAGCAGTCCACATCGAAAAGTTAAATCAATGCATTAATCACACAATTTTTGAGCAAAATATATGTTATGTTAAAAATGAAAAAATAGCATATATTAAGCAGACAAAAATTAAATTTCTGTGTAAATATATATCTATATATGTACAAATATAGACTTCACAATATGTATATACCATACAGAGTAATAAACATATTTTCTTGTATTTCTCTGATTTTTACTTAAGTAGTCTGGACCTTTCCAATAATATATCTTTGTCTGATAATTGCAATTTTTCATACATAAACTTTTTTTAAAAAATAAAAATTGTACCTGGGAGACACTTCTCAGATTAGTACTCCTGTTGGATTCCATATTTCTTAGAATGCCCCTTCTGTAGTACACTACAGTATGTTATGCTAAAAGCCAATAGGAAAAAAAAAATATTATTTCCAGGAAACAGCAACTGCTCAAGCTAAGAGTCATGCTCTACTGCACCAAGGGTGTGGACAAATTGGCAATATAAATATTACATAAATGAGCTTAGGCTTTAGTGGAATCTAGCATTTGATACTGTAGAATCCTGATGGCAGAAAGCTGATGAGCTGTGAATGGCTCACTTTCCTTCAAGTTTGTGCACTTATAACCTCACACTTTTAGAGATACATCCATAAACATATTCTGTGTCTTTTAAACATAACTCCAAATCTTGAAAATAAATGCCTGTCTAATACTACAAAAGAAAAAAAATAATAATAAACCTTTGTTTGTCTTCTAATGGAAGTGAATAATATTAATCTTTGAGCTGTTTTCTATATTATCAAAGTGAAGTATCCTTGGTTTAATTTTAAATGTACCTTTTCATGCCATTATTAAGGGTGAAAGTATAGCTAAAATTCATTCACAGGGTAGATGATCAGTTCTCATCTTTGTGATTGTGGATAGAGAATTGTTCCTCATCTTCACATGAGTATACAAATGGTCCATACAATCTCAAAAAGATGCCAAAATAACATTTTAAGGGATTTTTTTTAAAACAAGAGTACAGAGTAGTCAAGAAAAAGCACTACTGGGGCAATTAGTTAATACAGTGTATAGAGCACCAAGTCGGGAAGGCTGGAATTCAAATCTGACCTCAGACACTTAACACTTTCTAGCTGTGTGACCCTGGGCTAGTCACTTAACCCCAATTGCCTTACCAAAAAAGAAATAAAGAAAAAAGAAAGGAAGGAAGGAAGGAAGGAAAGAAGGAAGGAAGAAAGAAAGGAAGAAATGAAGGAAGGAAGGAAGGAAGGAAGGAAGGAAGGAAGGAAGGAAGGAAGGAAGGAAGGAAGGAAGGAAGGAAGAAAAGGAGGGAGGAAGGAAGGGAGGAAGGAAAGGAGGAAGGAAGGGAGGAAGGAAGGGAGGGAAGGAAGGGAAGGAAAATGAAAAAAGAAAAGAAAGAAAAAGGAAGAGCATTATAAAGCACAGGAAACATTTTTTTCCCTCATTTCTCCAACCTTACTCTGGGAGACAGATTATTGGAATTGGCCTTTGAGTCTGAAAAGATTGGGTTTGAGTCCTGAATCCACCCCAGATCTTCTGTGTGACTTGGGCAACTGTCTTAGGCCCCAAGTTTTAGAATTTATGAGAATCAACATAGATCCCCTTCAAAAATTTCTAGGAACCATTAAGCTTGATTTTCTTTAAAAAAAAAAAAATATTCTCTGTGTTAGTTATACAGTGTTTGGACAGCAAAGTATACACAGAAGATCCCTGAAAGCTCCATTCTGATTCTTAAGAATGTGAAGCAAAGATATTAGATAGATGAAATTGAGAATTTTGTTCAATTGACTTCCCTTAGTTGTGTGGGTATAGCATCAAAGCATCTAAAAACCCATTTTCGACTTTACTTCTGATCTTAATTTTTTTTTAGTTGAATGGGCTGTTCAAACATTTACCTTTAAATTTTGATCCCATGAAAAAGCATACAAAATTTTGTACACATTTTGAAAAATATATAGGGATAGATTACATGAAATTACATGAGGCAATTAAACACATTAAATAAAAATTCAATAAACTAAACAAAAATAATACAAAGAGATAAAGTACTTTTGCCAGTGACCATCAGAATAACAGAAAACCTGACAATATCTTCATTAGAGATAAAAAAAATAAGAGAGTAATTATTATAAAAAATAAAATAGGGTATCAAGTGAAAAAAAAATCCTGTATATCATTTGGAAATCAGGAAAATTATTATATCAGTTCAGGAGCAAACTCCATCCTGATATAGATAGTATTGTATAGACTAGATAAACATCTACATTAAGGGACTTTTATGGGATAAACTGAGAGAACAGGTATACAGTTCTTTGCTAAACACATCATATTCAGGTTCTGAGACATACAACATGTAATCATAGATACAATGCAGGGCCCTGTATGAAGAAAATTTAAGTCTCAATTAATTGGGGAAATGGCTTAACTGGATGTGAAAGTGATGGAATATTATTGCATAACAAAAAGGAGAAAGGAATAGTTTCAAAGAAACTTGGGAAGATTTATGTGAATTTATTCAAAGTGAAATGACAAAAAATAAGAAAATAGTTTATATAGTAACTAGATGGAAAAGAAAAGAAATTTGGAAATATTAAAGAACTCTTACCAATGCAGTGGTTAATTTTTCCTCTAGAGGATCAAAATTTCTGACAAATGCATGGAAGTTCTAATGTATAGAATGAGTCATACATTTTTGGAAAAAGGAAAACCTACGGATTCATTTTGCTTAAGGATGCTTATTAGTTACAAGGATTGTGTGCATATTTGTATGTGTGTGTGTGTGTGTGGGTGGGTGGGTAGGTTGGATTTGAGGGATAGGAAGAATTTATTAGTGTCATTAAAAAGGAAAGAAAATGAGGTTATTGAAGCATTTTTTGCATGCAAAGAATACAGGAAAAATTCCAATGGAAATATAAACAGGGTACCTTTAACATGTTAAATTCATTATGTAGTTTTTTTTAAAAGCCGAATATAATCAACATTTCACATCAACTTTGTGTTCTACTTTATATATGGAAATGTTCTTACACATACATACCTTTTTGTGTTGATGAAATTAATAACTAAAATGAATTTTTTAAAAAGCAGATAATTACAACTTCACCTTTTACACTTAGTACTTGTGTCACCATGGAAAACTTATTTAACTTCTCAGAGGCTCAATTCAATCTATAAATTTCTAATATGACTCATAATACTTATTTCACAGAATTGTTTTGAGGCTCAAATAATACAATGTACATAAAATACTTAGACAACTTTGAATTGTTATATAAATGGAAACATTAGTGTATGCACTATGCAACATTATATATTACAGGGACCACATCAATATTCATAGATTTTTAGATTTACAGTAGAAAAGATCTTGAAACTTGTCAAACTTCCTCATTTGAAGAGTGGGTATCTCAGATAGTGAGAAGGGAAGTGGCTGACCCAAAATTCTATAGGTAATAAATTGCAGAGACAAGCTTTGATTCTCAATGCATCAGTCTTTGCAGCTGACCAAACCAGAGCTACCTTTGTACAAGCATAAAATATTAAACAGTCCCTCTTAAATACTTCTTGTTGTCTCTGCTATGAATTGGGCTAAAAAACACAATATGTGGACATCATATTAAGGAAAAGAGGTGTTATGAGGGTCATTTTAATGGTCTATGCCATAATAATGTAATTTAACATCCCCAGTACCTCTAGGGCCCAAATAGCCTTCTTTTCTTTTCTAGGCCATTCTCTTTGGAACCACACTTCTCTTGTTTCAGTAGGGCAGTAGGGAGAAAGAACCCTGGACTTCAATCTGGTTTGAAGTGGTGCTGGATAAGTGAGTTAATTCCTTTGAAGCTCAGTCTTCTGATACATAAAATGGGGAAATTTAATATGAGGAGGTGAATTGTGATTTCATCAGTGTAAGGAAACTTCATTTTGTCACCGATGCCCATCACTGCAGCTAAGCTATTGATCTGAGAACTTAAGCAGTTTATACACAGTTACACAGCTGGTATGAGACAGAGGCATGGTTTGAACCCAGTTCTTTCCAAAATGGAGAATATCATATCTTTTGCACAAAATCATCATGAGAAACATTCTTGATGAGTGTTAAATAACTTTTAAAATATGAAGTATTGTTGTAGGAAAGATACTTAAGTTCTCTAAGCCTTGGATTCTGATTTTTATGGTAGCAGCTAGAAGGCACAGTAAAAACATCATGGGAAGTGAGGAATATTTGAGTTGGAATCCTTTTTAAGACACTAACCAGCTGAGAGACTTTCAGCAACACTTATCTGTGTGGGGTGTTGTGAGTATCAAAGGATTTAACATATGTAAAGTACTTTACAAATCTAAAAGAACTTTATACATGCTAGCTATTATTGCTAATTATTCAACATATATTCATTGAACATCAATTATGTGGAAACTATGATGTCATGAAGGGCATAAACATACATTTTGTTCTTATAGATTATTTCATAGAATTTCAAGCTAGAAGGCACCTTAGACAACATTTGAACTCCTTCAACTTGAAAGATTAAGAAATGAGAACCTAATATATTAAATGATTTTCCAAAAGATGAATCAATTAATAGCAAAACTAAATCCTAAGGGATATTACAGAAGAAAGACATGAGTCACATCCATTTGGGGATATGTCCTTTTGGGAGAGAGTCTCCCCACTTTCATTTGTTCTGCCTACTCATATAATCAATAAATCAATAATCATTTGCTAAGTGGTTGCTATGGGTAATAAACTGTTGGGTGCAAGAGATACAAACAGGGGTTGTTCTAGTACATATTTAACAACCAGCTCTCAAGCAGAAGTACACACAATATGCTTTAGATTTAATCTGTATTATTAACATTTCTCCATCAATCTAAGCCTAAATAATCAAAAAACAATAAATAAATCCCACATATTTTTATCATTTTCTGATTTTTTAGTGTAAATGTTCTGATTGAAAATTAAATAATGAGCTTTCCCAAGTTAGTAAGGAGTGGTTCAGCAGATACAAAAGATACAAATGAGACAGTTTTTGCTATCAAAAATTTAAGGAAACAGAGAAAGAGACATTAAGAGAGACAGATATAGACTCAGAGAGAGACACACAGAAAGATAGACAGAGAGAAAGAAGATCTAACACCTCAATCCAACTGACTACCAATCCTACAACTTTGAAGAATTTCTGTATACACATACAAACACAAATGCAGACACATATATAAATAGACATATATAGACATGTGTGCATATATGTGTATATATGTAAATTATGATATATATTATGGAATTCATATATATTATGTGCATGCATGCACACATGGAGAAATTTCCCTAAAGTTCTCATGTAGTCAGTTGGATAGAGGTGTTGATTCCTATACATAACTGCTTCTCCCCATTCTTCCTTAACCTTCAGGGACCTCTTCCTGAAGAGAAGGAATTTGTCATCTATCTTGAAACTGAAATGTAGAAGATTAAAATCTCTCTTGTTCTAAGTTTCCTCGAGCTTCTCCATACCATTCATGTAGATGAGTAAGGAGTAAGCAATATGTACCAGTGAGGAATTGTTGTTGTTGTCATTGAATCATTTTAATCACATCTGACTCTTCATGACCTCATTGGGAGTTTTCTTTGCAAAGATAGTGGTTTGCCATTTCCTTCTCCAGCTCATTTTACAGAAGAGGAAACTGAAGCAAACAGGGTTACATAACTTTCCCAAAGTCACACAGGTAGTAAGTCGATTTAAACTCATGAAAATATCTACTCATATATAAATGAAACCTGGACTAGATATTAAGATAGATCTAGAGCTGTGTTGGAGGTCATTTTGTCCTGCCATTTAGTTTTGTAGATGAGGAAAATGAAATTCAGACAGAGGTTAAGTAGCTTTCCTAAGTCACACTATTAAGTAGTAAAAGTAGAATTCAAATTTAGGTATTTTTATTCTAAATTCAGTGCTCTTTCCACTGACAGATCGATCTGTTTTATCTTTTAAAAAGTCCACTATCCTGTTTATTCTACTCTTTAGTTTCTTTCCCTCTTTCATAAAGATAAAGAATTTTATAAAACACTCAAGATCATAGATAAGAGTAATAATGGATTTCCATATTTTTTATTCTAAAGATTACATAGCCCTTAATATAAATAGGCACCTTCAGTGTAAAGGTTACAGTTGTCATCTTCAATATTTACTGGAATCATTCCAAGCTTACTAATATCTTCCATATATATTGTCTCCTCTATTAGAATATGAGTTCTTAGAGAGCAGGAATTCTCTTATGTTTCAATTTGTGAACATGATGCATTTTGCACATAAGCACTTAATATTTGCTTTGTTCATTCAATACTTTAAAAAAAGGAGTTTTAATTTCATTGATTTCAGTATTTCCATTCCCTTACATAGATTGCAACCACTAAATGACAACAGATTATTTTAGAGAATTACTGTGTCCAAAATTTCATCATCCTGTAATTATTCTGGTAATGAAGATCTGTGGATCAGTTTTGGTTAGCTTTCAGACAATAAATAGATTATCATAGGGCATCATTAAAACTTTATAAAATTAGTACAACTTGGTAGTTCTTACACTCTACAGAGTCAACTGTATATCCCAAAATAGGATTTGATTGAAAGTTCATTAGTAATTAGGAAAGTCTTATATAATATCAGATAAAATCCTCCCTTCTACATCTAGTCATTTAACAATGCTGGAGGAGTAAAAATTTAATATTAGGGAGAGAAGAATAGTAGAATTTGGAAACTAACTAGATGTTAGAGTTGTGATAGAAAAAGGAGTCAAAGATGATTCTAATTTGTTTTTCAAATCTGAGTGTCTGAAAGTACAATGGTACCATTATTGTTTATTCAGTGTATTCATATGCCAAATAGAGGAACAAAGCTATATTGTAGAATTCCTTCAAATAAAGGAAATCAAGAATTTCAATTGCAAACTCCAAATCAATGACAGATATTAAACCCAAACATTAAGAGAATTAATTTCTCTACATTGTACCTACACCACATTGGCCTTTACATAATTTTTCTGTTATTTAATATTGACCTAAATATATTTCCAAGTGCAAAATTAACAAATTTATTGTGTCTCTCCAGCCTGGGGATTGGGTCACAAATCTTACAAGAATAAGACTATTTTAGATTCTCCTTATTTTATAATCTCAGTCAAAGTGGACCCTGCAAAAAAAAAAAAGCTATTTTATTGGATGAATGAATCAAATTATTGATTCCTGAGTTATAGCTTGAAATTGTACTTGCAGTCTCAATTCAAAATAAGGATTAAAAAATACTTAATTTCTTCAAACCCTACTCCTAGCCTCAAAATGTGAATTAGATTCAATTTGGGTCTATAAAATCATCTGCCTTTTCTCATTTTAACTCAACTGGTTTGTTCATTCCCCATACATTCTGACACAATGCCTAATATTCAAAAGGCATTTTGTTAGGTTATATTTTTGATGTGTATTGTGCAGGTGCAGTATTTATACTATAGTATTCTCAAATACATATTCACGTGACAACCCATAATATCCTTGAAACAGCTATTACAGTCTGTCAAGTAAATAATGCGCATTTTAAAGATGGTCTTTATATGCCATGCTCTCCTGCATTTTCATGAGGCAAGATTTTTCTTTTATTCTTGGGGGGGGCAAGAGGGAATAATACACAAAGGAAATGAACATGTAAAAATTATGTTAAGGTAAAAGTGATATAAACTAAGAAAGAAAAAAAACAAGAAATTTTGGTAACATTCTATATTCCATGATTTATCCCATCATGGGTCAAGAAAATTATTTTATAGATTACATGGCATTCTATGAAATTTTTTAGCTAGAGAACCTCTGCATTAAAAAGTGTCACATTCTTATGTGTTTTTATAGCTTTTTGTTAATGCCTTGTGTGACCTTTCTAGAAGAACTAATCATGGCCCAAGATACCTTGTTTAATTTAGAGGCTTATTTCTCTTCTCTTGGATAGAAACCTCTATCCAGAAAGTATCTCCCCTATTTAGCCTGTCACATAATCAAAATGCCTGGCAAAATAATGCATATACAAAATATATGTAATTATATAATATACATGTATGTATATATATGCTTAAGTATATATGTACATATATGTGTATGTATATGTTGTGCATAATGCATAATATTTTGGAGAAAAGGTCACTAGCAGAAAAAAGTATGCTGACAAGGGTATTTTTAATTTTTTTCTTGATCTTTCCTTTATTTACTATCATGCCTGACAAATGGCATGTTTTTAAAATAAATTATTCTTGATTGATCAATGTAATATCTAGTGATAAACTAATAACACCTGGTTTATTGAAGCTGAGACAAGTAATGGGCTATAGTGGTAAAAGACATATCTGAAGAGAAGGACCTATGCTAGAATACTATTATTACAGTAAGACTTTGGTAAATCAATCTCTCAAGACACAGGCTTCCTCATTTATAAATGACAGCTCTAGAGCTTCTGAACATTAAATTTCATTCTCTCTCTCATTTTTATGATCTATGAGATTTTAAATGTGACTTGCATTCCCAGGTTCACTTTGTTAATGCAATGAAAATGAACAGAACTCTTTCAAAGCAATTAGGAGTTGGTTTAGAAGCATTGTTCATGCATTTGATTTAGTTTTAAATTCCATTCATTCAACATTTATCTAGTATAATATTTATAAGAAAACACAATCCCAGGTTGTTTTAATTTGGCAAAACTATCCTTTTTATTCACTGGTCTCTTTTAGTGAATTCTTATTGTTTTATCCCTGCTTTCTTTCCTTTTGTTTTTGAAGTTCACAACTCAGTGTGAATGAGTGTTTCTTTACAAAATGATAACTAGGTATATCCAAATTTGGTAATTTTGTTTCCCCAAACCTAAATTAGCTATATCTTCATTGCTCATCTTGACTAACTCCATAGTCTTAAAATGTCTCACAGTCTTAAAAATAGATAGGGTAAGTCAAAGTAAATTAGTCAGTAGAGTATAAAATAAATTCAACAAACTTATTTTCTTTACAATATTTTTTCTAGGTTTTTATGGAGATTTAAGATTGTATTTGTTATTGTTGTTGCTGCTGATTTTTTAGGTTGAAGATATATTCTTTTTGTCCAGTTCCACTTAGAGCAGTTGGAGATGGTTGCCATTGTCAGAAGCGGTAGAAGGTACTCTTGACAAGGAAAAGTACTACAAATTTAGCCCAAATTCTATGAGCTAAAGAGATTTCAAACTTACCACAGAGATATTCCCAGGAAAAAAATACTCAAATAATGATTTTCCCCTTAAGAATGACAGAACAAGTGAATCAGAGTTATTGAATTATAGGAATTTTGTAGTCCAAATATGACTCACAAAGAAAGAAAATAGGGAAATATCAATCTAATGCAAGTGCACATATAATTATGTTGAAATTTGAGCAACTAAAATCTTTAGGCCTATCTTTCATGTTTTATGAGGCATGGTACATACAGATGCCTACATACCAGTTATTAAAGGGTAATCCTAAGATCTCCTGAGTGTGTTTGCTTTAGTAAGTTGGGGAATATACAAGAAGACTAGAAATAAAAGTATTTAATGATGATAGGAAGGTATTTGTGAGATCTGTTTCAAATATATCTCTGTATCCCCGGAACCTAATATATAGTACTCAGTACATCAGAAACACTTAATAAATGTTTAATTTGATTTGAGTAAATATAGCCCTTAATGTTTTCTGTGGGCAAACTTAGAAACAGTATAATGACCTATTCTTCCCTCCCTGGCACCATTGTTTCTCAGCTCTACCAGTGCCAGCCATTTTTCATCTTGTTCCTGCTTCTACTAATAGAGCTTTTCCATCCTCAAACCACACTATCAGAAATCACATCTTGGAGAAGGTAAGTCACTTAACCCTGGATTACCTGGGATCATACAGCCTCATTCACATCCCTACGTTGTTTTCTGACGTCACCAACCACATGCAGACTTCTTCAATATTTTGCTCTAATATAGTGGCCTCCACAAAGTCAATGTCAATCAACTAACCTTTTATTCCACTCACTATTGTTTACATTCCCAGACTAAATCACAATTTACCTGAAAAATCAATTCCTTATAAGTGTTATTTACCATTTAGAATGTAAGCTCTTTGAGTACAAAACCTGTGTTAAGCATTAACAATGTTTAGTACAGAGTTGAGGACAGCTGTCACTTAATGACTTTTCTTTCAGTCTGTCCATTTTGATTTAAATAATGGTTAAAAGGAGGGAGAGAGGAAGGCAGAAAGGAAGGAAGGGAGGGAGGGAAGAAGGGAGGGAGAAAAAAGGAGAGAGGGAGGAAGGAAG
>JAJPUD010025100.1:0-12144 GCA_023553655.1 Myrmecobius fasciatus | reverse complement strand
GGGGGGGACGAGGAAAAGGAGGAGGGGAAGAGGAGGCGGGGAGGAGGAAAAGAGGGATGGGGACGAGGAGGAGGGGAAAGGAAAAAGCAAGAGCGGGAGGGGGAACGAGAAGGAGAGGGAGGGGGACTGGGAGAAGGAGGAGCATTAGACGCAGGGGGAGGAAAGGGGCTGCAGGTTGCAGGGCGCTGGGAGGCCGGGGGGCGGCAGTACAGGTGCGAGTTCCTCGGGTCTCCCGATCCCCTTCATCCCTCCATTCCTCCATCCCTCCCTCTCTCCCTTCCTCCCTCCTCTCTCCATATCCTCGCCACCACCTCTGAGAAGGCCATCAGGCATGGCTCGGTCAGACCGCCCTCCCCCGCGAGCCAATTTTCGTCTGCACCCGCATTCGGGCAGCAAAGAGTGCCTGGAGGCGGCCCGAGACAGCGAGGCCCCCGCAGGCCGCCCTCCTGGCCCGGGAAAGGGGGGCGGTGGGGGCGCTCGTTGCCCGGGTGAGCCCCTTTCCCTGCCAACTGTTGCCCCCAGAACCAGAAGGTTTCAGGTTTCGAAGCAGCTCAAAGGCCGGGCACCGCGCCCAGCGTTAGGACGGAGCCGTTTGTTTGGCCCCAAAGCCGAGGTTGGGGGCCGGAAAAAGCCCCCACTCCCCGAGGCCTGATTCCTGAGCATGCCCAGATCCCTAGGAAGAGCCAGGGAAGAATTTCCCGAGAGAGCGGGATGGCAGCGGGGCACGATCCCAAAGCTGGGCACGATCTCAGTGCGGGGGGGGGGGGGGGCTGGGGGCTAGTATACGGATCAGAGCAACAAGTACCCCCCCCACGCCGTGGTCCGAAGAGGAGTCACCCACCTCCTGGGCCGCCGGATCCAGCCACCTCTGCACCCCCAGGCTTGGGAAGCCAGGGGACACGATCAGGGTATCACGCTCGGGCCAGTGCCCTGGCCTTGGTTGGGAAGGACTCCCGAGCCCTAAGGAGCTCAAAATGACCTTGGAACGCATCTGTGAGGGTGTCTACAGAGTCACCTAGGTCAGGCCAGCCAACGTCCCTGCCCTAAGAAGGAAAACAAGAAGGGGGGGAAGCATGCACCTTTCCCAAGGTCATATGAAAGAACACCCAGGACTTGAACCGTTCCTGTCTGCCTCCTGACCCGATGCCCCTCCATCCTGTCACTCTGCCCCCTCCTCTTTGTTACAGGCTAGGTGGTAGCCTGAGAATGAAAGGGGACTGTCACTTTACAAGATAGGATTAAGGCCCCCATATTTCAAACACTATTCCTTGCACCAGGGGCATACATCTCTTGCCCCCCCCCCCAAGTTTACAGGCTGGTCCATTGACATCAGAAATCTAATCATTTCAGGCTCTCTCCCAGTCAGAAGGCCCCCGAGGCCAGCCCCTACTTGAGCATCCTTTTAGAATATCCCCAACTAGTGGTCATCCCTCCTGTTTTCACTTAGTGAGAGCCAGGGATGAGAAACTCACAGTTAATTTGGAAGTAATCTGGCCCCAAGTTATGTTTCTGTGGGTGAGGAAATGATACCCCAGGAAGGGTCCCAAGGTCACCATTAAATGTCCAAGCTAGAGCAAGGACAGTGGAGGTTTCTTAATAGGCATTCTATTTGACTCTATACAGTCACCTCCACAGTGACTCACCAGTTTGGAGCAAAAGCAGCATCCGGGCTTTCTCAAAACACCTGGCAGCCTTAGAAGTCTAAGCACCTCTCCCTCCTGAAGGGGCTCTGGAAAAATATAGCCAGACCCAAAGGCATGGCTTTGAAGCCTGACTCTACCCTTTGCTAGCTGGTGACCTTGGATGAATTAATCCCTCCCAACTTGTAAACCAGAGACAATAAGACTTGTACTCGGGGGAGGCAGGGAGGTGATTTAAAGCTCTGTATAAGCTTTAAAGTTCTATAATAATGGAACTTCATATCCAGCTGCTAATAGTAGCTGCAATTCTGTTAAATGATTCTGCCTTCCCCTCCCTGCTACTTCAGGGAAAGGGTCACAACATGATCTCTTACACTTAAAGGCTAGTTCCAAGGACTGTCACTGAGTCACTAGCCTTTTCCCATTCTCAGTTTTTTTCATTTGTTCAAATGGGGAGGGTGTTTTAACTTGGGAGAGGAGGGAGGGAACAAGTAGTATAAGTGTATATGCTTTACAAACATCATAGCAACTAGGTGGGGGGGGAAGGTATTAAGGAGATTGAGTCAGTTAAAATTATGTGCCTTGTCAGGGTCACACAGATAGTGTCTGAGGCTGAGTTTGAACTCAGCGCTTCCCGATTCCAGTACTTTATCCACTGGCTGGGGCAGTGGAATTGGAATTCCTTTGGGAATAAATGGGTATGGGTATTGAGCCTTCTTCCAACCCTGAATTCAGTAAAAATTCCCACCTCCGCTGGAATAACTTAAAAAGTCCCTTCAACTTTGCTCAAATGATTCATGGAATCAATTCATTTTTGTCCTCAGGATAAGGATAATAACTGGGCCTATGTTTTTTATGGGGAAGGGTGAATGACCTTCTGATGCAACTTTTCTACTTTTTCTATTCCATAGGATTTATCAATACAAGAAACTATTAGGGATCACTTATCTCAAGGTCCTCACTGTCACTGGACCACCCTAACAAAATAGTCTTCTGACTGTCCTCCATCACACTCAACATTCTGATCTTTGCCTCTATACAGCTACACTTTCTGGGACTGGTGCCTGGAAGGCCTTCCCTTCCTAACTTTCAAAATTGTCTCCAGCACCACCATCCATGTGAAGACCCTATCCTCTTTTTTTTAAATCTATCCCTTCCCACCAGTCATATGAATTATTTGCATCTTTTAGTAAACCCATAAACACACATATCTCCCCTGGATCAATGCAAGTTCCTTCACAGCAGGGGAAATTTGGATTTTGCCATTATTATCAGCACCTTGGATAGCGCCTAGCACTACAGGTGCTTCACAGCAGTTGCTGATTGATTGGTTGGTAGATGCTATACCTGCTATATCTTCTGCAGTCTGTGACCCATGATCTAGAGTCCCCAGTACACAGAGAAGGAGGCTTGATCAAGAATTAGGCATTATGGTATATTGAGTCAAGTGATAAAGACTTGGATTCGAATCCTGCCTCAGACACAGCAAAGCACTCTACATGTCTAAATTGTAGTTTCCTCATCTGTAGAATGAGATGGTTGGTCCATTAAGGTCTCTTCCATTTGGGGGAGTTCTTATTTTTTTGTTGTTGAATTGTGTATGTTGGAGTTTTTGTTTTTCAATTTTTTTGTGGGGGCAAATAAAAGAGATGAGTACCATCTCATCTAAAAATGTCCTTTTTATTGGCAACCTTGTCCAATCTGTCTCATCACCAATGCTTTCCCTATGATGATTATCCACAATTTATCCTGTCTATAGAAAGTTTGTACAAGGCCCTTTGTTTGTTGTTATTACACTGAGGACTACTTGGGAAGAGGGACTTTTCTATCTTTTGCATTCCCATCACTTAACATGGTGCCTGACATGTGGTAGGTGCTTAATAAATGCTCTTTGACGAACTGACTGCTCATTGGTAAGAACAAGTATCTCTCATTCTTGGGAAATGAACCAATTCTTTTTGCTCAAAATATAAGCACTGCAATTTGCATTTATTGGATTTAGAATAACCACTGCACCATGTTCACACACACACACACACAAACACCTGGAACACACTAAAAAAATTAAATTACCTACAGTCAGCTGGGTACCAAAGTAAATTGAGTGCTAATCAGGAAGACTCTTTTTCAAGAGTAGGAATCTGGCCTCAGACACTTAATTAGTTATGTGACTCTGGACAAGTCACTTAACCCTATTTGCCACATTTTCCTCATGTGTAAAATGATTTGGAGAAGGCAATGGCCAACAGCTCCAGTATCTTTGTCCCAAAACAAACAAATAAATAAATGGGATCCTTAAGAGTCAGAGGTGACTGAAAATGACTTAACAAGAAGTTACTTAGTGCAGTGACCTAGTAGGTCTTACATTCTTAGTATTTAAGGTATAGGTCATCTGAAGAGAGAGCAGATTAGAAACCACCAAAATGGCTCATGCTGACCTCTGAAAGGAGTGAGCCCAAGGGAGGGAGAGAAATCTCTAAGGTGTAGGGGAGGTGATGTGGAATTTGGAAATTTGCTGAAGTATGAGGTCAGGCTCAGATTCATAGATATCATTGAAAGGGCAGGGATCATCTCACTCAACACAACATACCCACAAAATCATTTTCTACCCTCAGGCTACTGGCAATGTCTTTCTTAAACTAAATGAAAGATAAAACTGATCTCTGTATCCTGTGCCCATTATTCCAACTCCTGTTTTAGTTTGAGCACAATAGGAATTTAATAAATGCTAAGCAATTGAAAGAATTAATGCATCCTCTGAGAATCTGAGATGCCAGTCCTATCTTTCTCCCATATGCAAATCTTTTAAATAAGTTAGATTTTCCAGACACTACCCCCTCAAGCCTCCTGCATAATTTTTTTCCAGGATAAACAATGCTTTAGTTCCAATAACTGACCCTCATATGAAATGATTTTGAATTGTCTCTTCTTCCCTCTCCTCCTCCTTCCTCTTCTCTTCTTCCTTTTCCTCTTCCTCCTTCTCTTGTTCCCTCTCTTTTTTCCTCTCTCTCTCTCTCTCTCTCTCTCTCTCTCTCTCTCTCTCTCTCTCTCTCTCTCTCTCTCTCTCTCTCTCTCTCTCTCAAATACCTAGCCCATCCTTGGCAATGACAGAAGTTACAACCAAGATATCACCCATATTACACTTCCTCCCAGTGGGCAAACATATAAACTTGAATTGGGGTTGTTGGTTCTTTATAAAAAAAGAAATAATAAACCTATGTTGAGTGTAATTAAATTCTCTCTAAGATGAAGGTACTCATAAAGTAGCACTTTCTTAAACTCCTGCTTTTTACCATTCCCACCTTTGAGAAAACTGGATTTTGTGAGAATCAGGGTCCAAAAATTGGCCAGATGAAAAGATGTCTTCCTTTCCCTCTGCCACTGAAAAAGTCTTCCTTAGTTCCCTAAAGACTTGGAAGGAAGGTTTGGATTCCTTTTCCTTTCTCTCATGAATTTCAGAAATCTGCAGACAATCAAAAAAAAAACCCTACTTTGTGGCAGATATTGGGAAAATCCAAAATCAACAAGAGTACAGTCTCTTCCCCAGAAATGTACATTCATAAGGAGAGAGTAGCTCTCTTCCTGAATCTGTACCAAACAAATAAAAGATCAAGGGGAAGGGAACAAGAAGTTAAGACTTCATAGTCTAACCATCTCACTTGTGTGGAGGAATATATTCCAGTCTGTCCCCTAATATACCTTGTACTCTCCCTTCTATCTCTTTGTATCCTAGATGGTCCTTAAGTTCCCTTGAAGCTCAAATTTTCTGATCCTATGATAGGGAAATGGATGTCCATTGAATAAGCTTTTTCCTGAAATCCTACTATGTGTAAGATTTAGGGATATGAAGACAAAAGCAAATTCCTTCCCTCAAGGAGCTCCCATTTTTCTAAGGGGAAACCACATCAGTCAATGAAGATTTCTTAAATACCTACTACATTTATTAAGGCATGAGTTAGTTCAATTATTAACTCCAAAAGCTATATACAGTAAATAGCAAATAGTTAAGAGGATGGGCTCACTGCCACTTGAGGAAATTAGGAAAGCCCAGCCCCTTCCCTTAGAGGATTCAAAACAAAAATCCAAGAAACACTATCTTCAGTGAGTGACAGAATACAGCTATGTGCATAAGGGATGGAGGAAGAGATTAGAAGCCAGAACACCTGAATTCCAATCCTAACACTTCCATAGAGTAAAGTGTGATTTTGGCCAAGTCCTTTTCCCCCTTTGGATCTCACTTTCCCCTCTCTCAAGTGTGGGAGTTGAACTGGCTGGCCTTTGAGTTTTCATCTGGCTCTAAATCCAGCAATTCTATGAAGCTGTCATAAGAGAAGCCACCGGGGAATAATATCCCGAGTGACCTTCATCTAAGGAAAATGGCTAAGAAGCAGTTCCCATAAAGGTTTGATTCCACCAATATTTACAAACTTATCTCCTTACAAACTGCCAAGCGAGCAGCCTAGAGGCTCCCAGGAGGGAGGGAGGGAGGGAGGGAGGGAGGGAGAGAAAGAGGGAGAGAGGGAAAGAGAAAGGGAAAGAAGGAGAGGAGAGAGAAAGGGAAAGAGAAAGGCAAAGAGAAAGGGGGAGAGAGAAAGGAAAAGGAGGAAAGGAGAGAAAGAGAAAGAAGGGAGAGAGAGTGGGAGAGGGAAAAAAAGAAAGGAGAGAGGAGAGAGAAAAAATAAGAAAGAGAAAGGGGGAGAGGAGAAAAAGGGAAAGGAGGGAAGAGGGAGAGAAAGGGAAAGGGAAAGGGGAGATAAAGGGAAGGGGGGAGAAAGGGAAAGGAGTAGAGGACTAGGGGTAGGAGGAGGGTACCTTGGTGCCGTTATAACACTGGGCTTTGGAAAATCCAAGCTGGCACAAATGTCAAGGAGGAATTTCAGAATCTAAAGATTGATGCCACAGGATGTCCTCCCCTACCCACACCCCATCTCATCCTGAGACGAGCTGCTTTCTGAATCCCTTCTCTAACATGTCCCTCTGAGGCTCCCATTAAGAGACTCCTGACACACAGGCTGCACTTTTTATCCTAAAATTCAAGATGTGACAAAATTATGACTTCTCCATTTTCCTCCATAGCTCAAAAACAAAACAACTGAGACTTCCCATAAAAGCAGAGCTTGCTAGATAAACAACGTGCCACTTCTGGCCTTGAACACAATACCCTTCTTGCAACATGATCTTAATTTAATTTAGTCCAACCCAATTCAACAAGCATTTACAAGACTCCTAAAATGTATCAGGAACTGTGCTAGATGCTGTAGAGATTTCAAAACAAAACAAAACAAAACAAACAAAGGAACCCATTCTTGCCCTCAAGGAGTTTACATTCTCATGTAAGAGAGATAACATGGACACCAGTGATGGAATTATAGCATCTCAGAGGGCATCTCCTGCAAAGACAGGACCCAATCTCTTGCCTCTCCCCACACTCATTTAGATATTTTCTGGAAAACTCTCCACTCCACTCTCTGTCAAGGAAGGTCATCTTCCAAGGCTGCTTAATCCATCGATGGACCTCCTTCATTGTTAGGAAATGATTTTCCTTTATTTCTTCAGAAGGGAAAATCTCACTTTATGTGAGATTTGTATGTAACTTCCATGGAGCCTCTCCCTATTACTCTAGGTTCTATCCTGTGGGCCAAATAGAACAAAGCTGATAATTTCTTCCACCTAAGTGGAATCGCTTACCCATCTGAAGAAAGTTTTCCTTTCACTCGAAGTCTATCCCCAGTTCCTGGATAGCCTTTGCAATAGCTTCATCGTTCCTCTCATCTCTTCCTTTCTTTAGGCATAATCTCACTATCAATGACTTTCTACAAAGGACACAATGCTGCAGCCATGAAATGGCCAGTAAGGATGAGAGCAGGCCTGTTCTAAACATGACATTTCTTTTTACTGAAGCAACTCAAGATCCCTCTCCTCTACCTGTTGGTGGAGCAACAAACCCAGCATTTTCAGCAGACCTCATCAGTGCTTTGGGGAAAATTCTCTGTTGACTGTATGAATGGAAGTACCAAGGAGCAGAATCTGCTTTATGGCACTGAGGATACCTATGTAAGAGTGAGCCCCCCTTCAATAGAAGGATGTGATCAAAGACAGATGATCATTTGTCAAGGATTTCTCAGAGGGTGGGAGATTGCATCAGAGTTCTTGGAAAATGCCATTATTTTAAGATTCTAATACCTAATATTACTCTATGTAAATTTAGTATTCTACTTAACAGGAAACCTCATCAATGTTAGCTTTTAAATCATCTCTCCCAATCATCCCTGCTCTGGCTCTCTATTCCCAACGACACTACTGTCACTGAGAGCCTCATGTCTGGACTTCTGAATGACCTCCCCACTCTAATCCATGTCACACCTGCTACTTAAGATTCCCCTTTCTGTGGCACTGGATTTCTGTTGGCAATTCATACTCTAGAACTTCAAAGAGCTCCCTATTGTCCTTCAGATTCACTGAAACTAAATGCATCATTCAGTCCTGGAAAGAAACAACCCATAGCCCCAACCTCTTCCTATATTTGACTTCATGACTTAGTTAAGTCCCTTCTCCTCCATTTCCTCATTCATAAAACAAAACAAAGTTAGATTTCAGATCCTCTAAGCTCCCTTTCATGTCTTACATTATGTGATATTATGATTTAAGTCAGAAAAGACTGAAAGAGGACATGGCATCCATCTACCTGCCATGAGGCTCTGTCCATGGTTTATGGACTCCCCACCTCAATATCCTTCTCCTTACCATCTTTAGCTTACACTTTATTCCCACCTTCTCAGAGGGAAGACTATTGTTGCTAGTGTGTATGGGGGAAGATGGAAGAAGCCTATTGCCAAGGCAGCTGAAAGCAAAGCTCTCAGCAAGAAAGGGCTCCCATCTCAGTGGGAGCTGGACGGGATTTCTCATAATTTTTATAACTAAAATTCCCCACAAATAGAGGATGATCGATGAGTGGCCTGGGGCTATCTCAGCTGGGACCATTCATTCCAGGCTTGTTTTCAGAAAGCCTTGGCGGGTAGAGGAGAAGAGGAGAAAAGGGAATGAAGCACACAGGCTGAGTATCTCCTCCTTCCAAATGACCCTCACTACTGGCACTATAGACAGATCCAAACACCCAACAAACTTTCCAGAGTTCTCACTGAATGAAAAAATATCCAAATCCAAATCTACTACTTTCTACAAATATCTAGGGGGAAACTGTTTACATGTTGAATAAAATGAGGGATACAAAGGAAGAATATGACCTCAATCAGTCAGCATATATTAAGCCCTTTCTGTATGCTAGAAACTGTGATCGATACTGATACAGAAATATTCTCTGCCTTTAAAGAACTTACATTCTAGCTGAGGAAGCCATGTGTACAATATGGCTGAGTAGGTACATGTCCATGCACACCAAAGAAAACAGGAGGGTAGGGATGGAGGTGCTGTTGTGTAGTTGGGGAGATCAGGGCAGGCTTCAAGTACTCATATGGACAAAGACAGAGAGGATGCAAAAAGAGCCCTGGTATGAGAGTCAACAGGATAAAATGCTGTCGCAGTCAAATGACAAATCGATAAGAGGATCAAAAATATCTTCAGTGTAGCTTGTCTGTCATTTGTTTGTCCCCAGCTCTTTGGGTATTGTTCTCTTTATCTTTAGCCTCTGATCAACTTGATGTAGTGAGGATTGGAGAAATTATTATTTGTAAAGTGCTATATTCGTAGGTGCTATATAAATGCCAATTCCCTTCCTTTCCTTTCCTTTCTCCTGTATAAGTCTCTAAACCTCCAATCTTCAGTTCCTTCATCTGTAAAACTGTTTCAGTCAAATCTCTTGGTGACCCCATTTGGGATTTTCTTGGCAGGGATACTGGAAAGGTTGGTCATTTCTTTCTCCAACTCAGTTTACAGATGAGGAAACTGAGGCAAACAGGGTGAAGTGACTTGCCCAGAGTCACACAGCTAGTAAGTTAAGTGACTGAGACCAGATTTGAACCCAGGAATATGAGTCTTGCTGACTCCAATCATCTTGCCCTTGTGCTATGGTGTCATCTAGTGGCCGTTTGTAAAATAGGAATGATCAAACTCACACTGTCTACCTCAAAGAGTTATTATGAGGAGTATTTTGTGAATTTTAAAAACTAACAGAAATGGGAACGTCATTTTGCTATTATCATTATTATTATTATTAGCAAAACAACAACAACAATAATAGTGTCTCTGGAGGGAGGTGGTAATGCATTTTAGAGTGGGTGGCTTTTAGCTAAGATCCATAGAAAATAGATGGGAACATGTTATTCCACACAGAAGAAAGACCATAAATAAAGATATGGATCAGTAAATGGCTACATCAGGTATGGAATAGCTGATGTAAAAGGGACCATAAGGCTTTGTCCACTCCATTCTAGAGGTTTAGGGAAAGGGAAGGATTTTTTGAAGGTCACAGTACAACAGCAGAAATCTGAACCCTGGTCTTGGGTTCAGTACTGAAATATCTTTGGCTGAGTGTACCCAAAGACTGAGAGGAGGGGGAAGGTTGCAGAGTTTTCTGCAGTCCCGGAGGGGCCAGGTGAATGTGTGGGGATGGCTCAGCTCCCGTGATGCCATTTGAAAGCATCAGATCACCTCTGTCTATGGTGACATGAGGCAATTAAAGACCTTACTAAGAAGCTCATGGACAGATAGGAGAAAGGGAAGAGTTGTCATGGAAACTGATTCCAAATGACTGGACTAAGGAGGGCAAGGGTACAGAACATCAGCCTGAGGGAAGTCTGAGCTCTAGTTCAAAGCTGCTCCATCCTTTCCTTTCCTTTTATTTGTGAATTCAGGAATTCTGCTCCTGCTCATCTTCGGCTACATCACCTCCAGTAGTCCCAGGACTCGAACAAGCTAGTTTGGCTATCATAGTGAGAGGCCAATCAGCAAAAGGAAGAGAAAGATTTATTTCTGTCCTGACAAAGTCCTCTTATGGACTAATTATGTCCTATGGACAATGATCCTGTCCTTGCTTCTGTATCCAAGAGGGGTGGAATAAAAGCATTCTTGTTCAATGCTATAGGGTGATAGACCCCTGCAGGTCTAAGATCTACCCATGCAAAAGGTGCTACTGACATCAGATTGCATTGCAATCTGTGCATATGTACACGTGTGTGTTGACTGGTTTCTAAAGGCTTTCTGTGCCATATGCCTCCAGATTTTGTCCATCACCTTCTTCCCATACCCATTTCTAACCATTTCTGGAAGAAGCCTTAGAATATAAGTCAAAGCTGAAGTTCTTAGTACACAGAAAGTCAGAGTTTGGAAGGCTCTTAGAACACAGAAAACTACATTCTAGCATCTTGCAACAAAAAACCATAGAATTTTCAAGCCCAAAGAGACCTTAGAATATAGGACATAAAACATCAGAGGTGATGAATACAAAATAAAAATGGTCAAGACCAATGGGGAATTTAGAAGCTGGATCTTAAAACATAACACTTGGGAGGAACCTTAACACATAGAAAAAAGAATATCAAACCTGGAAGGAAACACAGAACATAGAATGTCAGAGGTAGAAGGGTCCATAGAACATTGAATACATGCCTGATCTGAGAGGGACATCACAACATCAGCATCCAGCTCAATGCACCCAAAGGCCACAGAACCATACATTCATAAAGAATGATCCCTGAGAGCCACATATTGACTTCATTTCAAAATGGAATATTATCTATGTTTTGACATACATTTATTTTTTTCATTATTTCCTGGTCATATTTTAATGTTGCTCTCAGAGGTGTTGTGGCTGTGTATTTGAAACTTTTGCTTGGAACCAGAATATTTAGAAGTTCCTAGTTTTGCCATCTCATTTCTACATATAAGAAAAGTAAAACTAAGAGAGAGTAAAACACTTGTTCAAGATCACACAGCAAACTGTTAGCCTTAGAGCAGAACTTGAGTTGATGGATCCCAACTGGAGGACTCTGATTTAGGAAATATTTTCCATTAGGAGAAAGTAAGGTTTTGTTAGGATGGGATTCTCTGAGAGCTAGCTGATTCCCTTTCATTGACTGATCAGGATTCCAAGGACCTTGTCCTTCAACTTATTTCTTCCTCTCCCCATTTCCAATCCCTCCTTCATATCCTGCTCACCCTCAAGGTTCAACACCAGTTGATCCTCTTGTTGTTTTTTTTTTTTAAATCTCCCTGTACTTACTGGGTTCCTGTCATCCTCCCCGTCTCCTTTTTACTGTGGAGGCCAGCCAAACTGTCAGAAACACTCCCTTTCCCTTTGTTGCACCACGGATACAGGCTCTTGCAGTCCAGAGGGAGAAAGTACATGGATAGTCCCTTGAGTTTGGCAAATGAAGAGCTGAATTCTAATGCTGACAGGGTAACTTATTTAGAACCTGAATTAGTTCATCCAACTTATTTGTACAACAGTTTACACGTCTATAAAGTGGGACATTTGTTGCCACTCTTGATTCTATCTTAAAAATGTCATCTTTAATTGAATATTTCTGTTCTAGTAATTTGGGGGGCA
>JAJPUD010025099.1:3324-17962 GCA_023553655.1 Myrmecobius fasciatus | reverse complement strand
TGCTTTTACTTGGTCTGAGATCAGGATTGCTACCCCTGCTTTTTTTTTGTTCACCTGAAGCATAATAGATTCTGCTCCAGCCTTTTACTTTCACCCTGTATGTATCTCTATGTTTTAGATGTGTTTCTTGTATACAACATATTGTTGGATTCTGGTTTTTAATCCAATCTGCTATCTGCTTCTTCTTTAAGGGAGAGTTCATTCCATTCACATTCACAGTTAAAATAACTAATTCTGTATTTCCTGCCATCTTATTTACCCTAGCTTATGCTTTTCTCTTTCTTATCCCCTTTCCCTCCTCCCTACTATTTTGCTTTTGATAACCACTTCCCTCAAACAATCCTTCCCCTTTAGAGCCCCACCCACCCCTTTTTCCCCCCTTTCCCTCCTTTTTCCTTATAAGTACGTCTATTATTCCCTCTGAGCCAAATCTGATGAGATGGAGATTAACCCAATTCTCATTCCCCTCCCTTTTCTCCCCTCAATCATTATAGGTTTTCTTTGCCTCTACATGTGATGTAATTTCCCTTATTTTACCTCCTTTTCCTCTTCTTCCAGTGTTATCCCTTTTCTACCTCTAATTTCTTTTTCAGTTTATCATATCGTAATAATCATAAAATCACAATAAACATATTATAATAATCATAAAATCACAGTAATCATATCATAATAATCATACAATCACAGTAATCATATCATAATCATAACGTAATAATAGATTCATAAAATCAACCCTCATTCTATAAGTATCTATAACATAAATATAGTTCTCAAGAGTTATTTTTTCTTGTTACCTTTTATGTTTCTCTTGTGTTCTGTGTTTGTAGATCAAATTTTTTTTTCAGTTCTGGTCTTTTCAATAGAAATAGGTGAAATTCTCCTATATCATTGAATGACCATCTTCTTCCCTGGAAGATAATGCTCATTCTAGCTGGGTAACTTATTCTTGGCTGTAATCCAAGTTCCTTTGCCCTTCGGAATATCTGATTCCAGGCCCTTCGATCCTTCAAAGTAGAAGCTGCTAGGTCCTGTGTGATAATAATTGTAGCTCTCTGATATTTAAATTGTTTCTTTCTGGCTTCTCATAATATCTTTTCCTTGGTATGATACTTCTGGAATTTAGCCACGATATTTCTGGGGAACTTAATTTTTGGGTTTCTTTCAGGAGGTGATCAGTGGATTGTTTCAAGGAGTATTTTGCCTTCTGAGTGTAAAATATCAGGGCAGTTTTCTTTTATGATTTCCTGGAATATAGTGTCCAGGTTCTTTTTTTCATCATGGCTTTCAGGAAGCCCTATAATCCTTAGATTGTCTCTCCTAGATCTATTTTCCAAGTCAGTTGTTTTTCCTAGGAGATATTTCATGTTTTTCTCTATCTTTTCATTTTTTTGTTTTTGTTCAACTGATTCTTGAAGTCTTGATGAGTCATTAATTTCCAATTGTTCGATTCTAATTTTTAATGTCTTATTTTCTTCAGTTACTGTTTTTAGTTCCTTTTGCAATTGACCAATTACATTTTTTTGTTCATTGCATTCTTTTTCCATTTTTTTCTATTTTATTTTGCACTGATCTCATTTCGTTTCCCCATGTTTCTTCTAACTCTCTTTTAAGATTTTTTATGCAATCTTCAAAGAAAGCCTTGTGACATGGAGACCAATTTATGTCTCTCTTTGGGGCTTTTTCTGGAGTTGCTTTACCTTTAGGGGCCTCAGGATTTGAGGTCTGTTTTTCCCTCTCTCCATAAAAGTTGTCTATGGTGAGAGCTCTTTTTGGTTTTTTATTCATTTTTTTTAAAGGTGTGAGGTTTATTTAGGGAAAAGGTGGGACAGCTGCTTTAACTTGCCCTGGGGCAGTTCTGCTGATTGAATTACTTCAGGAACTGGGCAATTTTGCTGATTGAATTATGTCAGGGGCTGGGCAGTTCTGCTTTAGTTCACACCCTGGGGCGGTTCTGCTGATTGAATTATTTCTGGTGCTTATCAGTCCTGTTGTTTGATTGATTGCTTTAAGGTGCTGTGTAATGGCAGCTAGGTCAGATACTCATCAGGGGTTCAGTGGTTCACAATCTATCCCCCTCAAAAGGCAGACCCTCCAAACCACCTGCCCACAATCAGGACAGATTGGTCCAAGAGGCCCCAGAAGACTCCCAGGTGTGTGAAAAGCACAAAGCTTCCACTCCTGTTCCGACTCCTGTTCCAGCTCCCTGCTCCAGCTCCCTGCCCCGGTCTCCCTGTGCTGCAGTCTGGGTTCAGGAGGCCACCCCCCTGCCCAATTAAAACAGACCTGTTTTGAGGTTCTTCCAGAGTATCTTCTTCTAGAATCGTGTTGTTCTCCAGATATTGTGGATTTTTTTGCTTCAGAATCAGTCTAGAGGCTTCATATGTTGTTGGTTTGAGGGAGGTTAGAGGAGGTTACAGAGACTCCTGTCTGATCTCCACCACCATTGCTCCATCCCCGGAAGGACCTAGAATAACTAATTCTTTATTTCCTGCCATCTTATTTACCCAAGTTATGTTTTCTCCTTTCCTTTCCCCTTTCTCCCTTCCCGCCTCCTCAGTACTTTGCTTTTGATGACCCCCTCCCCCAAACAATACTCCACCCTTTAGATCCCTTCCCCCTGTTTTTACTCCTTTCCCCTGATTCTTCTATTTTCCCTTCTATTAGTTTATCCCTTTCTTTTCCTCTTTTCCCTCCCACTTCCCTCTAGCAACAGACAAGTTTCTATGTGAAATCAAGTGCCTGATATACACTTTTAGAGCCCAACCTGATGAGAGTAAGATTTACACAATGCTCAACTCCCTCCCCTCTTTCTCTCAATTATATTAGGTTTTCTTTGCCTCTTCAGGAGATTTTACCTTGTTTTTACCTCCTTTTTTTTTAGATCTTATTTTTACCACTTTTCCCCTCTTTTCCCCAGGATGACAACCTTTCCCCCTCTAGTTCTCTTTTTCATATTATCAAAGTAATATCTAGTTAATTATACCCCCAAGCTTTAAGCATCCCCCTAGTAGAAATAAAGTTCTCAAGAGTCCTTTCCTTTTTACCTTTTTATGCATGTCTTGAGTTCTGTGTTTGGATGTCGAATTTTTTGTTCAGATCTGGTCTTTTCATTGGAAATAGGTGAAATTCACCTATATCATTGAATGACCATCTTCTTCCCTGGAAGATAATGGTCATTTTAGCTGGATAAGTTATTCTTGGCTGTAATCCAAGTTCCTTTGCCCTTCGGAATATCTGGTTCCAGGCCCTTCGATCCTTCAATGTGGAGGCTGACAGATCCTGTGTGATTCTAATTATTGATCCTCGGGTATTTGAATTGTTTCTTTCTAGCTGCTAGCAGGATCTGTTCCTTGGTGCTATAGTCCTGAAATTTAGCCACGATATTCCTTGGGGTCTTAATTTTGGGGTCTCTTTCAGGAGGTGATTGGTGAATTCTTTCAATGTTGATTTTGACCTTTGATTCTACAATCTCAGGGCAGTTTTCTTTCAGGATTTCCTGGAAGATAGTGTTTAGATTCTTTTTTTCATCATGGCTTTCAGGAAGTCCAATAATCCTTAGATTGTCTCTCCTAGATCTATTTTCCAAGTCAGTTGTTTTTCCTAGGAGATATTTCATATTTTCTTCTAATTTTTCATTTTTTGGTTTTTGTTTGACTGATTCTTGAAGTCTTAGTGAGTCATTCACTTGCATTTGTTCAATTCTTATTTTTAAAGTGTTGTTTTCTTCAGTTACCTTTTTAAGCTCCATTTGTAACTGGCCAATTGAATTTTTTTTGTTCATTGCACTCTTTTTCCATTTCACTAATTTTATTTTTCAATAGATTGGTGTCTTTTTCATATCTTTTTTGCAGGGCATCGTATCCTTCTTGCAAGATATTGTATCCTTCTTGCACTAATTTCAATTTATTTTCCCATTTACCCTCCAGCTCTTTTATTAGGTTCTTTAAGCAATCTTCCAGAAAAGCTTTTTGAAATGGGGACCAGTGATGGTCCTTGCTGATTTCCTCTGGAGTTATGTCTAAAGGAACCTCTGGATCTGGGGTCTTGACCTGTTTCTCTTTATAAAAGCTGTCTATGGTGAGAGCTCTCTTTTGCCTCTTCATTATTTTTTTTTTTTTTTTAGACAGCGTGGAATATCTCTTTAAGGTAGGGGAAATAAAAAACGGCGCCTGAAATGGCCGGCTGAAGATTTTGCCCTGAGGCGCTTTGGCGAATTAATTTAAGGTGCTGGGCTGGTGGGGGCTAGGACTAAGTCCAAATTACTCCTTAAACAAGGCAAGTCTGACAGAACACCTGCCCCCAATCAGGGCAGAGTGTCCCCAGTGCCTCAGATAAACTCCAGGTGTTTGGAATTTGGAGTTTGGAGTTTGGAGTTTTTTGCCAGTCTGAGCTGAGCTGAGCAGAGTCCCACCCTCACTTCCGGCCTCCACCAGAGTTCTTTGACACCCGAGTCCTCTGTTTATCCCTCTGTCCGAGCTAGAAAAACCTGATGTGAAGTTTTTCAGAGATATCTGCAAGCAGTATCCAAATATTTCCTGATTCATTGACTTGAAGATCAGTTCAGAGGCTTATTTTATTGTTGATTTGAGAGAAGTTTGGAGGAGGATGCAGAGAGTCACCTTTTCACTCCGCCATCTTGGCTCCGCCCCCCCCATTGGTCATTTCTTACAGAACAATAATATTCCATAACATTCATATGCCATAATTTATTCAGCCATTCTCCAATTGATGGGCATCCTTTCAATTTCCAGTTTCTTGCCACTGCAAAAAGGGCTGCCACAAACATTTTTGCACATGTGGGTCCCTTTCCCTCCTTTAAAATCTCCTTTAAAATAGGCCCAGTAGAAACACTGATGGGTCAAATGGTATTATGTGGATCTTTTCAAAAATGAGATGATTCAGGCCATTTCCAATGGTCTTTTGATGGAGAGAGTGACCTGCACCCAGAGAAAGCACTGTGGGACCTGAGTGTGGATCCCAACAGCATTTTCACTCTTTTTGTTATTATTTGTTTGCATTTTGTTTTTTTCTCATTTTTTTTCTTTTTTATCTGATTTTTCTTCTGTAGCATGGTAACTGTGGAAATATGTATAGAAAATTGTTCATGTTTAACATATATTGGATTACTTGCCAGCTAGGGGAGAGGATGGGGGGAAGGAGTCGAAAATTTTAAAACAAATGATTTTGTAAGAGAGAATGTTGAAAATTATCCATTCATATGCTTTGAAAATAAAAAGCTTTAATAAAAAATAAAATAAAATCATTGATTAAAAAAGAAATTTAAGATGAAAACTCTAAATTATTTTTCATTTAGAAAAGATAAATGCTTAAATTCAGAATAAAATAATTATTTTGTTCTTGTTTTCCTAAATTTTTCCCATTTTTTTCACTTTCATATGTTATTTATGGAAAGACTTAAAAGTAAAAGAGCAAAGAAAGAACACTAAATTCTCATGGTTGATAAGTAAAATACATCGAATTATTAAACAAAAACAATTATATTGAATGTTATTCATTGTAATTTTGTTCCATCCACCTCTGTGGATCAACTAAAAATCATCATTGATTTTATGTAAAGAATACTTGTGCTACACTACTTTACCACACATTTCCTAAGGATCAGTTTCCCCTGTAGGAGAGAGAGAGAAAGAGAGAGAGAGAGAGAGAGAGAGAGAGAGAGAGAGAATAAGACAGAGAGAAAGAGACAGAGACACAAAGAAATAAATAGAAAAGGCCTAGACAATAATGGCATCATTTAACTTCCCATTCTGAGGCAAATTTCAGTGACTAGTAACTTGTCCATCAGCACTACTGAATAGAGTTTCTATACTTCAATTTCTCTATAACAAGTAGATCACTGAATCACATGTCTGAACCACATAGATATAGATATATTGAAATTTGTGTGTGTGTGTGCGTGTGTCTTTGGTTTCTAATAATTCTTTATATATTTTAGAATGTTTTTTTAAAAAAGCAAACATTATCTAGTAAGTGAGAAGTTCCAAACTTCTAGTAGAAACCAGGGTTAGAGTCCTGGATTCATGACTTATTATTAAATATATAAACATGAGCAAGTTAGTTACTCTAGGCCTTACCTTCCTTGCTTATAAAAATGAAATGTTGATATTTCCATTACATAGATCTCAGGGCTACCATGAAAAAGGCACATCAAAAATGGGAAAATACTATATAAATGTGAATTTTTATTATCATAAGGGTCAATATGATAGACTAGAAAGAGTGTAGAACTTGGAATCTAAAAACTTGGATTCAAATTCTGGTCTTAGTCACCTTATTATTTGACTTTGAATAAGTCAATAAATTCAATTTTAATACATGTTTATTATTTAAAAAGAATAGCACAGTGTCTGACTCATAGTAGATATATAATATGCTAAAGAATTGCCATATGCATAGTGCTATGCTAGAAGAAATAAGAAAAATAGGATATAGTGCTCCTTGTCCCTCTGAAGTTTGCCACCTCTTCAAGCATCACTTTTCTCATTTGTAAAATAGAATTAAAACATTTGTCCTGGGATATTCTGTCTGATAATCAAATGAGATCATTGAAAGTACTTTGCAAAATATAAAGCTATACAAATGTCATATCTGATGGTACTAAAGATTTACACTTCAAGATAATCAGAAATCCAAAATACTTTGGGCTTACTTTTTTTGTTTTGCTTTTTCTTTCTTTTTTTTTTGCCAGTCCCTTTGCTCTATTTCTCAATGTTTCCATGTTTCAGTCCAACTCTTAATAAAATAAGGACAAAGGAAGCTATATAGTGCCTAACTTGGTAGGTATCATTCAGCCCGCTGGTGTTCAATAAATATTGATTGATGGTGATGGAGACAGTGTCACTTTCCTTAGGTATGTTGTCTCTCTGCCTGCAGGGAATCATTGGAAGTCCATGTTCTTCAGGACAGTTTCCATGGCAGCAGAAATTAAGTTCTAGCAACCTGGCAATTTCACACATGTCATGGGGCAGCCTAACAACTCTCCTTACACCAGGCTCAATTTCTGCTCCTCACAAGGAAGAAGCTGCAGGTAATTCTCAAGACAGCTCTACCATCACCCATGATAGTCACTATATGGATTGTCTCCCCTTCAATAATACCCAGGAATTATAACTAATCCAAAACTACTAAATGAGATGTGATGAAAACCCTCCCCTTACAAAATAGAGATTGTGTGGTTTGGAGCCAGGAGGAAAGGAAGGTAAGAAGTGTTAGAATATGATCTTTTGTACAAGATGATAACCTCAGGAAAAAGAGAGGGGGATGCAGCAGGGGGACCAAAATCTTCTAACATGATCACCACAATTCAAACCCTCTGACAGTGAAGATGAATGAGAATATGCAGCAAAGTGGAATAATTGCAGATTTAACTAGCATTTTGATTAAATATGGGAATAGACGTATATGGTGACTAGAAGTTCTTTGAGACTAGTAAAGGTCAGGACTCAATTTCAAGCAGTTTTCCAAAGATGCTGTCACTTAGCATACAAATACAGCTGTATTTAAGCCAATGGTATGGATGGTGAAGGGTTGGCTATAGGGCCCTCAGATGTCACAGGGCAAAGCAAAATTGGAAAGTATTTCCTTTTGTAAAATTCTGAAACAGAAAATGTATAAGTGAAGTCTGACTAATAGCTCTACTGTTTACTAGAAATTTCTGGAGGGGCCACATGATAAAGTAGAAGGAGAAGTATATCTGGAGTCAGGAGACTTTGGTTTGAAATTTGCCTCTGGTAAAAACTGTGTGACATCTTATGAGCCACTGACTTTATCAACAAGGGTTTTTTGTTTTTGTTTTTGTTTCATTTGGAAGGCTTACTATGCAGGGTTTCTGTGAACAAAGCCCAAATTGATATACATTTGTGAATTGCAATTATTAAAAGGCTGGAATGATATACTTATCAAAAATAACCTGTAAGTATAGTATAGAATGCATTTCATAGTAATTACTGGGGATTCAGAGCTTGTTACTATTAGCTTTAAAAAATAACAAATAAATGTACAAGAATGCTATTCTAGATGGAATGCTAGGAAATAAACTAAGAATAATAAACTTTCAGTAACAAACTTTTGAGAATATCATTCCATTTTAAATATTCCCAAATATTTAGCAATATCAGTCTTCAAGAGGAAAAGGGATTTCTAATGACAACATATATGATCTTAGTTTTCTTATACTTTCTTATTTCATGTCACATTGATTCCTCTTTGTTCAACTTTGAAAACTGGGCTGCCAATTGCATTGGAACAGTACATATAGTCTCTAACTTTATTTCTTTTTCTCTTTTATTTCAAAGTTTTTTACTTGCAAAACATACGCATGGGTAATTTTTCAACATTGACCCTTACAAAACCTTCTGTCCAAATATTCCCCTCCTTCACCCCCTCCCTTAAATGTCAGGTAATTCAATGCATGTTTTAACTCTATTTCAAATAATCCAGAAAGAAGAGGCATGGAAATGGAGAAGGTTGTACCCTGTTTTGTAAACAGATATCATTCCCATTCCTACTATTTTTTGAAAAATACCTATTATCTAAAATGTTTTATTCTCTTATATATATATATATATAATATTCTTGTGAAATGTTAATACCCAAATACTATACTATACTGTACTATAATGAAATGTTCAGACCCAAATACTATACTATATTGTACTATAATCTCAGGGTCTGACTAGATGTACCTTTGTTAAATTTAGAGAATGGATTTTGCTTACATCCCCCAGAAAAAAACTAAAGAATAACCTATACACTAACCAGAAAGGAGGATTATAAACATTGTTATTGTTAATGATGATGATGGTGGTAGTGAATTAAGATGTCTCTGACAGAGAGCAAGAGAAGTAGCAATGAAAAGATTACAGAAAAAGCACATATATAATTTTCTGTCTGTTAAAACTGTACCACAGGTGCATCTAAAGATAAACATTACTAGGTTTGCCAGGGTGCTTTTTCTCTAACTACCAGGTGATTGGTCTTAGTCATACTTGTCTCTCTCACTTTACTTTTTCCCTAAAGGACTCAAACAAGGAAGGCAATGGCCTACTTTCCTCCTTTCTTCCTGGCCAGCAGTAGCATTCAGTGTTATTTATTCTATTCTTTCTACATTAGAGGCATGATTGTAGCACAAAATACTCTTAGTTCAGGTTTAATTTGGGGATAAAATGAAACACACAGGAGCCATTGAACTTATGTAAAAGGAAATTTACTCAAATACAATAAAAATGCACAACAAGAATACAGTGGTACTTATTTTCTACAGATGTTCCTCTCCCTTATTTCTATGAAAGCTACTGATAGTCAAGAATGGCCAGGGCTAATCAGCTACCATGGGAAACTTTGTTTTCTTTCAGGTAGAACTTCCCCATGATGTGGAAGGGAAGAAGATGTGTCAGGTAGATACTGGTTCTTTCATAAGCTATCTGTCTGTGTGACTGTCTGTCTGTCTATTGATCTCTGTACAGCCTACTTATCTATCTAAATAATCCTGATGATGTCTTGCCCCTGGACTAAGATGACCCTTCAGGGGAGAGGGAAGCTGATGACTTTGCACAACCTCATTTAAATCCAGTTCAGTTGCAAGCCAAGGCACACCACTGGTCCTGATAGTATTGAGCCTCTCCAAGAATAAAGAATAAGCAACAATCTTTGAGGAAGAGGAGCTCCTATACTGGTCACTCAACCAAGGACTTCTAGTTGGTCAATGCTTCTTCTTTCCTTCCCTTCTTCTTTGTGTCCACATGGGAAGTCATATACTTACATGTAGGCATAATGCCCAAGGGAATATAAATTTTAATAGCTGAAACCTCACAAGATATCTTGGAATTTAAGAATTAGCTTTTTTCTCTGCCCTACTAAAAAAAAACTGGATGAATTAACTTTTTTCCCATGTGGTTTCATTTATTATTTATTGAAATCGAGCTCTCAAAAATCAGACTTTACTAAATCCCATTGGGATTCAAAGTAACTACTTGTCTATGGCATAGACTAAATTATTCTGGCTCTCACTTATTGACCAATAATAAATCCAAGCTTCACTTGATCATTGTTAGGGTTTTTGGTGGCTTAGAATAAGTATAAATAACAATTGTTTGTGTTCTGTCCTGAAACCTTGAAGGTCTTCTCCCAGTTTGATTTTTTTTTTTCTTTAGTAGATAAACTGAGCCATCTTTGGCCTTATGTATTAGTTGCCTTAAGCCATTGAATGGGTGTTGCCTCAGACAAACTGAGATATGTGTAAGACCTAAGTTTAGAAAGGCCTGTATCTCTTACTGCCAACCTGATCTATGTCTTGCCATTGGACTCAGATGACCTTGGAAAAAAAGAATAACAGTGATGACTTTGCATAGTTCCACTTCATTTTAATCCAATCTACTTGCAAGTCAAGATATTACCCTCTATATATGTCAATAGTTCTCTATGAGAATGAAGGACAAACTACAATTTCTATCTATCTATATAGAGATTGTTTTCATCTTCACTGTAATTTAGTCACAGAAATAAAACAGTAGGCTTCCGAGGTATTGAGGTGTTGATGTGTTAATAAGGCATTAACAACAAGTGATTTCTTTACCAAAACAAACCAACAAATGATTCTTTCAAGACAGTTTTGACTTTAGCATTTTCCTTTCTCTCAGAAATGTATTTCTGAAAGAAGCTAACATGGGCACCTCAATAATTAACAAGGCTGCAAAAAAGAATACCATATGCCATATTACCAAACTATATGTATTAAAATTAATATGTATTCCTTCTAAACAGTTGTTTCAATAGTTGAAATAATCATCATGATAGAGTCAAAAATGCACCTAATTTGGAATTAGAATGTGCACTATCATTCTAACTCCACAATCTGGAGCAAATCCTTTATCTTCTATAATTTCAATTTCTCTATCTACAAAATAAGGATAACAATTGGATAACAATTAAAGTTCCTTTTTGCTTTAAATTATTATCTTAATAAAGTGACAATGAGTGTAGATTATTGATGTATGGAAAAGATGCTACTGTCACAACCTCTCTGGACTCACTCATCAAACTCAAGCAGGCATTGGTAGGTAGGTTATGTAACCAGAGGATGAACTTTGAATTTTAAGAGTAATACTACAGATGATAATTCCTAACAATGGTGCACTTCCTATTATCAATCACCCTACAGACTTAATTAACTCTTAGAAAGGCAATTAGGAGCAAAGAATCAAATATTTAGAGACTTAAAGAATTTGTTAGAGCAAGAACAGTGATTAAAACTATTCAGGGCAGCAGACCTGGAGATATATATATATATATATAAAACATAGCGGGGTAGGAGAGAAACTTAATTTAGTAGTATGAGACACATGCCCTGGGAACACAGTTAGCCAAAGCAATTCACAATTCAATATTAGTAAGTCCTCCATGTCATTTATTTCACTGGAGAATCCTTCAGGGGAGTATCACTTTTGGTTATGGACAAATCAATATGCATTTAGGCTGAGCTGACTCCCCACAGAACCAATATATAGATATAGTGGATCGGCTGACCTTAATTGTTGCAGAGAATGACTTGTCTTTTGTGCAGACTAATTTACAGCAAAGAAGGCCTGGGCAGATTATATTGCTTCAAGTTTGGATCATTATAGAATGTGGATGCTGCTAGACCAAGAAGGAAATGTCATTCAACTCTGGACTTGCTACTATTTGACTGGAGTGTCTGTATTGGGCAGAATTATATGTGATTTCTTGGGCTCATTCTTATCATCTTCTATCATCTTCAGCTTCAAGACTGGCTAGGTATTACTAAGATCTTTCAATACTTCTTTGGCAATTCTCTTTTTACCTTGAGTAACCCTGTGCTATTCCTGAAATGATAGAACCTCTTAGCTTAAAATTGGCAGAAGTCTCTTCCAGGACCTCACCTCTGAGATTTCTCATTTCTCAAACAAGAGTTGGGAGAGGTATAGATTCTCCTGTTTCATAATTTTCTTTGTTGAGTGATGATTTCCCTTGTTGGAGAATTTTACCCTAATCTATGATAAATGATTACATTTCACAGATTACTTTTTGGTGTGATGAAAAAAAAAAAATTGGCTAAGGACAAAGATCGAAGATATTGAGGCAGTTTGTGCTGTGGGGCAAGATGTTTATCTCTGATTTTTCTCATGCAATTAACTCAAAAGCTCAGAAGAACTTTTAACATAAATCACTGATTTTTGGTGTCTGTCTGTCACTCAGTTCTGACCTGTTTCTCCTAGAAATTTTAGCATGCACAGTGGCCACATCCTGATAAAACTGACTCAGTAGACTGACCAAAATAGGATCTAGCATACTGAAGATAACTCCATCATATTTTGACCCTAGATTAATTAAAGAATAATGATGTCACCTATAGAAATAGGGGTAATTGATAAAGGGACAGATTTGAGGAGAATGATAATATCAGTTTGTTAAGTTTGAGGTATAATTAGCACTTTCAGTTGGAGATGGCCAGATGATAATTTCATATATCAACACAGAGAGAAATCTAGCAATCAGGCTTCATTTTAGAGATTTGTGAGTCATTCTGATGAATGTGATAATTATTCATGGGAATGGAAAAAGATGAATTCTTCTCATATAGCACAGTAAGTAGAATGTATAAATTATCCCAAAAAATAATATCATAGGATTTTAAAAAGCTAGAAATATAAATGTTATCCAAATAATGAGTAAAAATAGACTTGAAGTTGACATGTGAAGAAAATGATGTGCAATTTTAGCATTATTTTGAAAAAATTTTGGAACCATCTGAGGATCAATCTGGAAGAGACTTCAGACTCCAATAAATTTCTCAAAAGAAAGCTCCTCTATAAGAATTCTGATAAATGACCATGCAGCCATTTGATTGGATGTCTCCAGCAATGGAGAAGCTACTTTCTCTTGAACAATTCCATTTTACCTTTGAGACATTATATGAATCAAGTTGTTGTGAAGAATTGATGAGAATTAGCTTATCTGGGGACAAAGTTGGTGCAGGACATTATGATGGGGGAAAGAGTGCATTTAAGCACAAAGAATGGTACAGTCAAATTTGTAAGGGGGGAACTGCAAACAAGTGATTGATTAGTAGCAAATAGCTCAATTTAGTTAAAGGGTAAGGTTTCCAGAAGTACCACTAAGATTACTTGCCAATGACCAGTAATTCAATACACTCCAATCCACCCTCTCAACATGGTAGCCTAATTTAAATGATTCTAAGCATTTAAAAGGTTTCTGTCAAATATAGAAGAAATTCCTCTAATATTGTCCTACTTCCAGAGAAAAGTAAAGCAAATCTAATCCTTTTTCCAAATTGTGATCCTTGCTATAATGAGAAAAGGGCTGAATTTGAAGCTATGGAACATAGATTCAAATCTTGAGTAAGTCATTTGCTCTTTGTGCGACCTTGAAAAAAATCACATAACATCTCTGAACTTTAGTGTTTTTTTAAATGTAAAAATGAAAAGATAAGATGAATTATTTGACTTATAACCTTTCTAAAATCTATAAATTTATATCATTTCTTCATTAATAGGGAAGTATTGTTATTGGCAAATTGAAGATAGACTTATATTGATTAAATAAAAAATAAATAGCATAAATATTTGGAAGTATTAAAGAAGTATTCAATTTGTAATCAATAATATATAGATTTTTCTGTTCCTATTTATATGGGTTCACAAAAGTCCTATAAAAACCTGAAGTAAAAAATGACAGAGTATCCCAAGAAGCAATTTATGTAATAATTATATAATATAATAATTTATATGATAATTATATATAAATTATTACATTATAAATTATATAATATAATAATCAGCTGTACTGTCTTCCCCTCCTCATCCCCTTCAATGTGAGTTTTGTTTTTGTTTTTGTTTGTTGTTGTTGTTGTTGTTGTTGTTCCTCTGAAGAATTAGTTCAGTCTTCAGGTGGCTTTTTTCTCTATTTCTAGAGCTCCAACTCATCTATTCCTTTCTCACTTTTTTGCACTCTAAAAACAAACTATAAGCAGGAATCTTAAAAAGTCTTCCTAGGAAAACACAAAGGTACATAGAGAAATAACACAGTATGAACCAGCTTCACAAAAAGGTATTCTTTTTGCTTTGGAGAGTTCATCTTATAAGCTATCTCCCACTATGAGCCTTTTTTGCCATCCTGAAACACTTCCAAATATAGCAGCATTACCTGAAAAAGCAGAAGCTCTTCCATGCTGATCCTGACGTAAAATGTATGTTGCTCAATGGTTGTCAAAACAATTATGCCTGGGCAGCTGCTAAATATGAGAATGACAAGGGAAAAAAGGCTATTCAACCACCTGAAAAAAATTAGTTCTCACTCATTGAAAAGGGCATCTCATATATGAATTTAGGTATTGTCAAAATAAGATATGAATTTGCTATGTGATGATTTTATCATTAAGTGTAGGAAGTTTTGAGAATTTTTCCTACCTTGAGGGATTTGCCAGTCCATCAATAGCATTTATTATATGCATTTTGTGCTCAGTCCTGTCCCAAATATGTTGTTGGGTTTTTGGTTTTTTTTTTTTTTTTTGGTCAAAGATATACTCTATACCAAAATGCAGAAATTCAACAAGCCAAATATATATATATATATATGACGT
>JAJPUD010025098.1:0-17962 GCA_023553655.1 Myrmecobius fasciatus | reverse complement strand
AAAAAAAAAAAAAGAAAAACGTTAGCAATTGCAGAAGCCGTGGGCGTCTCAAACTTGTCTCCATTTCTGTGCAAATGTGGAAATCCACCATTGCTTCCCTTCCCCCTTCTCTTCTGGTGGGAAGCTGCCACTGCCTGATTCCTGTTCAACTGAATCCCAATCAGCATTCTTCCCCTATTTTCTCCAAAGATACTGACCCCAGGTGCCAAACTCTGCTAGGAACAATTAGTCCCTAAACCCTGTGTTATGTACTCATCAGGAAGTTACACCAGATCACCTTTGAAGTCCCTCCCAACTCTGACATTCTATGATTCACATATTATTGCACTGTAGGATTCTAACATTCTGTAATTTCCAATATTTTATGTCTCTATGATTCTAACACTATGATTTAAAAAAAACCCCACCATTTTTTAAACTAATGCCCCATGACCTAACTTCTATAATTCCAATATTCTAGAATTTTAATATTCTCTGTCTTATGATTTTAACATTCTTTTCTGTGATTTCAACGTTCTATTATCCTGAGATAGTAATTTTTTATGGGTGGTTTTAAAAAAAATGATTAAGACGTGAGTTACCATCTTTCTTTATAGCCATCAGATCTAAAGCAGAGACAGAGGTATGAAAATTTATCTAGCCAGTTTTCAACAGTTCTGAATATTAATTTGCACCCAAGCCCTCTCAGTGTTCACTTGGCTATAAATATTAATGGAAGTAATCATCAGGCATTAGTAATAATGCTTTGCAAATTAAGGTCACTTTATTCAGGAGTAAATAGTAGCATTAATGGGAGATCATCACAATATAGTAGCAAGACTGGTCCCAAGCCACAAGAGAGTCTGTAAAGGTGAAGATATAAATCAGAGATAATACAATCCAAACTTTGTCATTATGATCATAAACTGCACAAATGTGGGTGGGTCTATGTAGATGGGTATTAATTACTTCACATCTCTGGATCCCAGCTTCTTTGTCTGTAAGATGTATATATTTGCGTATATCATCTCTTTTGATCCCTTCCACCTTCGCCAGCCTATATTCTAAGATCCCTTCTATTATCTCTAGCATTCTATGTTCTAAGGGCTCTTTCACCATCTCTAACAATCTATGTTCTAAGTTCCATTTCATCACCTCTAATATTCTATTACTTCTAATACTCTAATTACATCTAAGTTTCTAATAATCACAAACACACAAGGCTATCCCTTCAACATTTGAGGTAGGGCACAAATCCCACGATATTGATTTCCTCTCTCAGTTGCTTCACGTGTTCATACAAGTGAAATCTGATTAAGGGGAACACCAAGGGCAACCTTGATCATGAGGCTTAAACGACAACATTGGGAGCAGCAGCCAGGAGGCAAAGGTGGAGTCACTTAGTCAGTGGGTTTTTGTAAGTGGCTTCTATGTGCCAGGGAATGTACTAAAAATTGGGGATATACAATCCCTGCCCTAAAGAGGTTCCTATTCTAATGGGTATTCCTATTGAAATGGGGAGGATATAAAAATAACTAGGTACAGAGAAGATATATATATATATATATATATATATATATATATATATATATATATATATATATATATATATATATAACTAGATATAGTTGGCTGAAAGGGGGAAGGCATTAGGCAGGTAAGTTCTAAAGACTCTATAGAAGCCAGGGAGTGAGAATCATAGGATAGCTCAGAGAGCAAAGGGATCTAGATTATAAAACAATGTTAGAGGTGGTAGAAGGGATCTTAGAACATAGAGTGT
Source organism: Myrmecobius fasciatus (assembly GCA_023553655.1). NCBI lineage: Eukaryota > Metazoa > Chordata > Mammalia > Dasyuromorphia > Myrmecobiidae > Myrmecobius > Myrmecobius fasciatus. The sequence goes on along the minus strand of JAJPUD010025098.1, from coordinate 16,203 downwards.
TAGAGGTGATGAAAGGATATTATATTAGAGGTGGTGAAAAGGACCTTAGAATATATAGAATGTTAGAGATAGTAGAAGGGATCTTAGAACATAGATTGTCAGAGCTGGAAGAAATCTTAAGAGATTACGTATTCAAAATATCTCATTTTACAGACAAAGAAACTGGGATACAGAGACAAAGTAACCACTAAAGTTATACAACTTTACTTTTTTAAAAAATCACATAATAAGTTAACTGGCATACCTGGGAACAGAATAAGAACTCGGCTTTCTGCTCTATCACTTTAACAAGGTCCATTTGGAGACAGGGTTTTAGCCCAAAGGAGAGACTACAAAATAAGAATTTCAAGGAAATATATAAATAGCAGAAATTGGAAGGTTGGGATATCTTCGATCAGGGAGGGCTTTGGGAAACATCGTCATCATACCTTTGGGTCCTCACCTTCAGAGATAATTCCTGGAGGGTATGTGCATGAATATACTTTATAATCTAATCCACATGATGAAGAGAAGCAAGGTTATGGATTGCATTCTTCTCTCTAAGCCTTACTTGTAAATCTGGTCTGTGGACAACAGGCTTGAGTATGTGAGGGAGGAAAACTAAAAACCCAAAGATAATTCTCCTGGAAAGCATAAAGGAGCCCATCCTGTTACAGCCCAACATCCCCTCCAAAAGATAAATACTTCCATTTTTCCTTTGAGGAAACTTGAAACATGATGAAACATCCCAGACTAATTAGACCAAATAATACCTCTAATCCCAAATAGAAGGAATACATCTGTTATGTCTGGCTCCCCCGAGGAGAGAGAGAACAGTGTCATTCTCCCATCAGAATCTTAGTTTCCTTGATACCCAGCTATGCTTCTGAAACTTCTTCCTGGGTTGTCAATGTCTGTACCCTCCAGTTAAGTACCAAGGGCAACCATCCTTCCTAGTCAATAAACACTAAATGCCTATTCTGTGCAAAGTATTGTGCTGGTCACTGAAGGAGATTTTATAGGAGGGTACACTGAGGCTTGGAGAAGGGTTATCTGATCTTGGCTTAAAGAACCTGTGGTTGGGAGAAGCTTACCTCTTGAGGCAGCCCATTCGGGTTTGGGGAAGCTTTAATTGTTAAAAATTCCTGGCTTCCTTCAAGGCTCAGTTATTTTTGACTCTCCCTCCTATAGGAAGTCTTTTCAAATTCCCCTTAGCTGTAAATGCTCTCTTGGTGCCTCAATTTACTTTGTAATCGACACCAACAACAATAAATATAGCTAGCATTTATTCCTTTAAGGTTTGCAAAGTGCTTTACAATATTGTCCCACTGGATCTTCACAACAATCCTGGGAGGAAGGTGTTATTATTATACCCACTTTTACCATAGAAGAAACTGAGGCAAATAGGTTACTTACCCATCAAGAGAGCTAGTAAGTGACTAAGGCTGAGGCTGAACTCTGGTCTTTCCTGACTTCACACCCAGCACTCTATCCACTTCACTCCCTAGAGAAATTCAACTATTGTCTTCATGAAAAGGATCATAGGAAAATATAGATTAGAGCTAGAAGAGATCTTAGATCATTTAATCTAATTCTCTCATTTTTACAGATGAGGAAATTGAGGAGGCCCAGAAAGATGAAGTTATTTTTCCAACATCACAAAATGGTAGGATTTGAACTCAGATTTCCTGACTCCAAATCCATTGCTTTTTTTTTCCCTTGGCTACATTGTCTCCTTTCCTATGGAGTGTTTTTGGGCAAAGATGGAAGAATGTCATAAAATTATAGGATCTCAAAGCTGGAAAGAACCTTAAGGGTCATATGATCCAAACTATACCTGAATGATAATTCTTTTTATACCATCTCAATAAGTCAGGGGTGGGGAATATGCAGTCCGTAGGCCATACAAGGCCTGTGAAATCATCTAGTTCTGGCCCTGCCAAGGCAACCACAGGTGATAAGTTGAAGACTAGCACTCCCACTGCTTGAGGGTTTAAGTTGATAATTTTGTATGTCCCATATAAATATCCAAATGGCCCTTGGCAGAAAAAAATGTTTCCCCATCTCTGCAATAAGTGGTTCAAGTGGTCATCCAGTCCCTTATAATTGGCTTTTAGTAATAGAGAATAAAATAAGAATAAGAAAAGCTCACATTTATTGCACCTTAAAATTTTACACAATATTCTGCTCTCAATAAGTCTCAAAGATTGTATAAACTATACTCATTTTACAGTGGAAAGGGAAACACATTACAGGGATGTAAGAGCCAAAATCCATCAAGAATTGAGGTGCCTCTGCAGGCATTCTCTTGAAGTGACCCATTGCATTTCTGGATACTAATGGTACAAGTCTTTCTTATGTGAAGCCTAAATCTCTTTATATCTTTCCTCTTTTGGACCTTCAAGGCCAAACAGAAAAAAAAAATTCTAGTGCATGACACAGCCAAGCTTTAGATTAAGATGCAGAAGAGGGTGGGAGGAAGATATGGAGTGTCTGAGCAGATAGCACAGTTTGTCAGAATAAAGTGGGAGTTCAAAACTCTCAAGTGGGAATCAGCCCATCTGATCTTGGTGCAGTCCACTGATTCTTTCTGTGATCTAGGGCAAGTTATTTGACCTCTCAGGGCCTCAGTTTGTTTCTTTTTTAACCTGTAATATAGGAATAATAGTTCTTATCTGATAAGAGGTATCATGGTATGGCAGAATAAGCAATTAAACTGGAGTTGGTGGACTTACTACTTACTAATTGTGAGATCTTCTTTTTGGGACCAAGTTTCCTTATTGGTAGAATAAGTGGATTAGAAGAAATGATTTTGAGGGTCCTCACCAAGTCTCAATCTATTATTCCATATTTCCCTTCCTGACCTACTTCTCTGGGGGTGTTGGGAGATAATCATTGGTTTCTAAAGTATGGCAACCTCTCCAAATATAAGAGGAAGTTAGAGATGCTAGTCTCCTGGAATTCAACCAGGAAAAGACCTTGGGGAGTTTGGGGATGGCAACAGAGATTGCTCCCACATCTAGGGTTTAATTACTTAGCCAAATAACCTAATTCTTCATACTTCATTAACCTGACCAGCTGATGTAGCTTCAGGAGCTTGACAGGGTCAATTTGAAATTGTTCACTCACCAGGCCAGTTTGAGAGCAAGGAGAGGTCCATGATCCTGCCCTGTTTTAGCCCCATGCTGTGATCTTTAAAGAAATATAGGATGTTCCTGGCATAGCAGACAGGGCTATGAGCCAGGAAACCTAGCTTTCAATCTTGGGTCTCCACATGCTAGCTATGTGTGACCTTTAGCAAATAACTTCTCTTTACCCTCCACCCCTTGGGGTTTTTTCATCTATAAAAAGAGGGAACCAGCCCAATTGATCTCAAAGGTCCTTTATGATTCTAAATCCCACATTCTTTGTTCCCAGGTCCCCTCTAGCTCCAACAATCTGTGATTCTCAGGTTCACTCCATGATTCATCAGAAAGCCTCTCTGATGGTACTTTTCAGTCTTTCCCCGACTCAGAAATGGAAACAGGCATCTGGTGCTATTTTTCCTCTTTCCCTATACTGAACCAGGGTCAGAAAAGTCCTAAGGATTCTATTTCTATCTTCCCCTTGGGAGGGGCAGATCCCACAACCTCAGCTGTACAAATTGGGGATGGCCTTGTCCTCCAGCTCTTTTCCAAAACTTTTCACCTCCCTTGGGTAGGCTGGATTTTCAGGCCAAGAACTAGGAGTCCCAAATCAGCGAGTGTTATTATACACCAGTTATCAAGGCTGTGGAAGATCCCAGTGGAAGATCTTCCCTAAGCTGGCTGGCTCTATCCCCAAAAGGCCAGATCAGAATGGGTCAGAATGATACATGAGGTTGGCTCCTCTTATGTGATTAATTCCCCTTGGTGCTCCTCTTCCAGACTGGCTCTGGGGATCCCCACGCCACTTTGCTTCTAGCCTCAGTTTACTTTAATAACAACCATATTCATAACCATAAAACCAATGATTTTTAGAGCTGGGATGGACCTTAGAATATAGAACAGAATATAGAATAAAATATGGCGCAGACAGAAGAAACATTAGAACATAGAGCTGGAAGAGGCTTTAGAAGATAGAATGTCAGAATCGGAAAAGAAAACACAGAATGTCAGAGCTGGAAGATGCCTTAGAGAACAGAATGTTAGAGCTGGAAGGGACCTTAGAACATAGAATACCAGAGTTGTAAGAGACCTTAAAATAATAACCACAACAATGATACTTGACATTTATCTGGCATTTACTTGATCCCACAACTACCTGGGAGGTAAGGATAGAAGATGTGATCACCATTTTACAGATAAGGAAACTAGAGAGAAATTAAATGACTTGCTTGTAGTGATGGTATACTTGGAAAAATCTGGACCATAACATGTCAGAGCTGGAAGGAACTTCATCTAGCTCCAACCTAATTAGACTGAAAAGGGAAATGATTATATTAGTAGTTAGACTTTGGGATCTGTGAAATGCTTTACAAATATTATCTGATTTGATCCTCACAACAACTCTGGAAGGTAGGGGTTATTGTTATCCCCATTTAACAGATAGGAAACTGAGGCAGGCACAAGTGACTTGCCCAAATTCATACAACTAATGAGTATCTGAGGCCAGAGTTGAATTGAGCTATTTCTGACTCCAGGCCTAGTGCTCTATCCACTGCCCCAGAGAAGGGAAGGAATTTTAAGTCCTTCAGTAGTAAATTAATGAAAAATCTGGAAACTGAACCAATGCAAGTCCTTTGCCCCCATTGTGCCATGTGTCAGTGTCACCCATAGTGTCTGTATAATTGTGTGCCTTTGTATAATTGGAATCTGGGTTCTGGATGAGGACAAGCCATCTTTCCTTACTTGGAAAAGAACCAAACTTTCTGACTGCCCATGTACATCCCTAAGGAAGAGGTTATCAACTGCACAGATCAGCTTTGCACAACTACAGTCACAAAGTGTCTCTGAGCAATTGGATCTCTTTGTTCCAGCCAGAGACTAAAGTTTGCGACCTGAACCCACCCTCTCCCCTTTGAGAGCCCCATGCTCTCGACTAGTTGGGAATCCAAAAAATGAGGCAGTTGGATGAGGTGCAGGGGGGAGATTGTTATCATGATCATCGTTTTTATTTTTATTGTTTTTTGAATGCAGGAAAGATTTATTTTACATTCTTGCAAAAATGGGTGCCTAGGTTAGTAGATACACCTTTGAAAGTCTAAAGGCAGTATTTTATTTCCTATCCTGAAGGGCAAGGTCCTCTCCTGATTCCTATTAATTGGAGATCATCATTTTTATTATTAGCACCATTATTATTATGTTACATAGTATATAGTATCTTGGCACTTTCTGAAATTCTTGTCCCACTTGTCCCACTCACCCAGTTCTCATTATGGTCCTAGGAAAGGCAAGGTATGAGTATTTTGTCTCCATAAGGGAAACCTAGGCCTAGAGAATGAGATATGATTTGCTCAGTATCATTCAACAAGGAAATGGTGAAGCTAAGTTTAACCTCCCAGGAAAAAAAATTCAAGGTGAGAAATATTTTCCCCATTTAGTGTATGAGGAGCACTGAGAATCAGGAAAGGGGAACCAATGTAGGAGAGATCACAGAGCAATCGACGGCCAAGCCAAGGTTAGGAACTCATTCTCCTGGCATCCCACTAGGCTTCCATTTCCCTCCAGATTGTGCCATCTTTCATGCATATTGCTTGCTGGGGGTTTCTAAGGAGGCAAAGGAAGAAGCTTCAGTATTTTTTCCCCCAGATTGCTCAAAATCCAATAGGAAAATTCCTACCCATTCTTAATGTTGAATTAATTGCTAGAGAATGGGACTGAATTCCCCTGCCAGTCTGATAGATTTGTGGTAGAGAGAAGCAATAAATATTGAGGATAAATGACGAAGTCTCCCAGCAGACATTCCCAGCTTATTACCATCATCACTCTTCTTCTTCAGCGACTGGCAAAACCAGCTGGCTTCAGAGCCAAGAGACTGGGGGAGCCTGCCCAGATTACCTTCTGCCTCAGAAGTAGGGGACCCTGCCACGGCTCCTTCTTATAAAAGCTAGCCCTTTATTGTTGTTCAGCCATTGACAGTCTCTTTGTTATCTCATTTGGAGTTTTCTGGGCAGAGATACTGAAGTTCATTTTATTCCAGCTCATTTTACAGATGAAGAAACTGAGGCAAACAGTGTTAAGTGATTTGCTCAGGGTCATTCAACTAATAAATGTCTGAGGCCATATTTGAATTCAGGAAGATGAGCCTTCCTGTCTCTAGGCCAGGAGCTCTAGCCACTATGACACCTAGTTGTCCTCCACAAAGATCCAAGGGGATGAGTAGAATGAGATAATGGTTGTGGAAATGCTTTGGAAACTCTAAAGTGCCATATGAGCCTAATGTATATTATTACAATTCCATTTTTAAATGTGAAAGAAAACCCAACAAAGATTCCCACTGCAGAAATTCACTACCAGCTTGTGGAAATTTATGGAGAGGCTGCTTTTAGTCAACTTTATGAACATCTTTTGGGGACATTGTAGAGGGAATTCCTCTGTTTCTGGGGGGAGGGGAAAAGGGGAAATGGATTTCTTTTATAACTCTAAAGTATTAGGATTCCCAGATTCTAAGATTTAAAGGTCCTGGTATCTTAAGTGATTATAGAACAGTGTCAGGATAAATCACTCATACGACTGATTAGAAGCAACTACTTCTTGTCTCCTTCTCTGAACCTCAAGGAAATAGTTCACCCCACGTATAAGGGAAAGGGATGTGCTATTTTTATCCTCCATGATGAGTATTGGGAGGGTGAATGAAGGATGCTAGCCTGACCCTGGTGACGGTGAAGGATCCCCAGCAATCAGTGTCTAACTGGAGGCATGCTGAGCTAGCGTCACTGATTCACAGAGAGGCTGACAGGCCAAGAGGCGTCACTGAGTGACTATTGTCACTCCTCCTTTGAGAGTGGGTCAGTAATATCACATATGCTCGGCATGCACGGTCTCCCTGTACTTAATTCTTACACAAGGCCAGGGCTGGAAAATGGCACAGTAAGTAGTTAAGGGACCATCAGGGAGATAGGTTGGGGAAGAAGGGCTGATGGAGAGTTTAAATCCTGGCCATTTCCCCTCAAGTTAGGATTTCTAGAATAATTCTTTCCTCTTCAACTTTTTCCTTCTCCTATTATCCTCTCTCCTTCTCTCTCTCTCTCTCTCTCTCTCTCTCTCTCTCTCTCTCTCTCTCTTTCCCCTTTCTCTCTTCCATCTCTTACTTAAAGTCTCCCCACTGATACCCAGATTTTGGTACACCAAAATTAGCACTGGGAAGGACATTAGATTTAGAATGAGATAGTACTTCCTGGCTACTAATGGATTGTCGACCATCTCTATGTAGGATCATAGAACTGAGAGGTGGAAGAGACTTTAAAGCTCATTTAGTCCCTTCCCTTCCCCCCAACACACACACCTTTTTTGCAGAAGAAGAAAGTCCTAGAGGGAAGAGGAAGTGACATCATCATAGAATTTAAAAATTGAATGGGAACTTGGAAGTCACCTAGTCCAATTTGTCACCTTGCCCAAGGTCACCTAATAAAGCAACTGAGCTGAGATTTCCATTCAGGACTTTTAACCTGACAGTCTGTGAGATGTCTCTGATCTACAACCATCTCTCTCCATTGACAGTGGAGTCAGTAAGATTACATCAGCTCTGCATACCAGGACTGACTGTATTAGGTAACAATTTAGTGAGCTCTCCACTGAGCCACACAGCCTTCTTTCTGGGCCAGAATCCCAGCTCTGCTATATACTATTTATGTGAACTTGGATTAGACACTTCCCTTGTCTGGGGCTGTTTCTTTCTCTGAAAATGGGGGAAGGGGTGAGGGAGGAGAAAGAGAAAAAGATGAATTAGATAGTTGTATCAACCTCAAATAGACATGGATCCTTGTGGGGTACATAGTGACTTGGACAAACACAAATTAATACCATCTAGGTTGAGTTGTATTTTATTTACTTTGTTAAGTATTTCCCAATTACATTTTGATGTGGTTCTAGCCTTAATTGGGAGTTTACAGGCAGCCCTTCATTTAGTGAGTTTTACACCTCTGGATTTGATGATCCCTAAATTCTCTTCTGGGCTAAATCTGGAGATGATGACAACAACTACCATTCATATAGTGCTCCAAGATTTGAAAACACTTTTCTTGCACTAGGTCTCCCAGGCATGTAGTGCCACATTTCACAGAGGAGGAAGCCAATGCTCTGGGAATTCATTCACCTCTTCATCACACAACTGACTGGTGTCTTAAGTGCTGCTATTCTGCTCCAGAGCTCTTGAGTCCAGAGTCTTCCTAGGTCACATTTTGCTTTTCCCGAATGGAAAGTTAGGCTCCTGCCTGACTGGACTATGCTCTCAGGAAGAAGCACCTCCTAGTCAATCAGTAGAGATTTAATGTCCTCTTTCTACCCAGGCTAAGTATAATGGAGATTCTAGCTACAGCAGGGCATGGTCAAAGACACAGCTGAGCCCTATGAGGCTACTGTTTGCTTGATTTTGAGTGATAGGATGTGACTTGGTCAAATGGGCAAAGGTAAGTTTCCTCTTTCATCATCATCTGTGATCATCAGCTCCTATTGGGCTGGCTGAGAGGGCAGGGTGTATGAGCTAAGTCATTTTGGTCATGTTCATAATCCCATTTTAGGATTTTTTGGGCAAAGATTCTAGAATGGTTTGCCATTTCCATTTCCAGCTCATTTTACAGATGAGGAAACTGAGGCAAACATAGTTAAGTGATTTACCCAGAGTCATCCAGCTAATAATTGTCTGAGTTTGGATTTTAACTCAGGTCTTCCTGACTCCAGATCTCCACTCTATCCACTGTGCCCCCTAACTACCCTAGGTTATATATGTATTTTGTATCAATAGTGACCTTTGTGTGAGTTGGTTTTGAGAAAAGATATAGGTTTGATAGTTAACGAACATAGAATTAAGGTTTCCATTTCTATGTGGCATTTTTACAGTACTTTAGGTTCACTCTTCTATTTGACTCTCACAATGGGCCAGAATAGTAAAAAATGAAAGTATTATTTTCCCCTTAACTTAGAGAGTCAAAAGCTGGATAACAGAGAGAAAGAAGTACCTTGTTTAAGGAAGTGATGTACTATCCAGCTAGAGAGATCTGAATTTAAATATGGTCTCATACATGTACTAGCTGTGCAACCAAGTCACTTTACCTTTGTTTGCCAGAGTTTCCTCATCTATAAAACAAGGATAATAAAAGCACCCATCTCTCAAGACTGTTGTGAAAATAAAAATAAGAGAATAAGTGTAAAATGCTTGGCACAATGTCTGGCACATAATAAGTGCTATGTAAATGCTAACTAGATCAGAATTTCTTAACCAGAGGTCTGTGAACTTTAAAAATATGTATTTTGGTAACTGCATTTCTATATAATCAGTTTTATTTGTAATCATATGTAGTTTATTTTATGTTTTTAAAATATGTATCTGAAGAGTCCACAAACTGCACCAGATTGTCTAAGAGGTCTATCACACTAAATAATTAAGAACCCTATATCTATATGTTTCCCAAGCTGGCTTCTAACTCCAAACCTCGTTTTTCTTTGTTCAGCTATTACTTGCTAATTAATTACAGAGGCAGAGTGCTGCAGAGGAAATAGCACCAGATTTAAAATCAGAAAATATGTATTCCAGAAGTAGCTAGATGGCACAGGGGATAGAGTACCAGCCCTGAAGTCAGGAGTTACTGAGTTCAAATTAAGCCTCAGATACTTAAAACTTGCTAGTTGGGTGTCCCTGGGCAAATCATTGAACCCCAGTTGTGGAGAGGAAGAAGAAGGAGGAAGAGGAGGAAAAAAGGAAAAGGAAGAGGAGGAAGAGAAGAAGGAGGAGGAAGAAAAAGAAGAGAAGAAGAAAAAAAGGGAAAAAAGGAGAAGGAAGAGGAGGAGGAGGAGGGAGGAAGAGGAGGAGGAGGAGGGAGGAAAAGGAGGAGAAGAAGGAAGAGGAGGGAGAGGAGGAGGAAAAGGATGATGAGGAGGAGGAGGAAGAAGAAAAAGGAAAGACAGAATTGAGATTCAAATCTAGCCTCTGCAACTTCAAATCTAGAACTCTTTCTAATGCAGTAGAGCCCCCACCATGTGCTGGCATCTGTGGAGAGAGAAAGAAAAACTCCTCCCTGAAATGTGAGTGAGAGAGAATAGACTCATACTTGAAAACAAGCAGTTTTTATGATATAGGGGACTTTGAGAGCAGAGGCCATGTCTCATTCATCTTTCTCCCTTCCCAGTCTCAATGCCAGTCTGGACCTATATTAGGCATTCAGGAAATGTTTATTGAATTGAACTGTTATTAAATTATTAAGGTCCAGAAGAATTACATAATCAGTACAAGAGGAAAAAATGGAAGAGAGGGGTCTAGGCTGTAATAGTTTGAGGATGCTTCTGAGGGGAGGTGGGGCTTCAGCTGGACCTTGAAGGAAGAGTAAGATTTTCATAAGTGAGTGGAGAGATGGATAAGTAGGAGGTAGCTTAATATAATGGAAAGAACAAAGGACTGAGTGCCAGAAGAATTGGGTTGGTCTTGGTCTCATCTTTTACTAGCTTTAAAAACTTGAGCAAGCCATTTGATTTTCTGTGGGCCTCAGTCTCCCTATCTATCAAGTACGGGAATTGGACTATATGATTTCTAAAATCCCTTCTGGTTCTAAATCTATAATCCATAATCTATAATCTGATCTCCATGGGCCTGTTTCCCTATCTGTCAAGTGTAGAAGTTAAGTTGGACTACATGATTTCTAAAGTCTTTTTTAGTTCTAAATCTATTAATTCAGCATGTATAATTTGACTTTTTGTGGCCCTCAATTTCCTCATCTGTCAGGGTAGGGATTGGGCTAGATTATTTCTAGGTGAGGGAGGAGGCCATAATGAATTGAAATGGGTTTTCCCTTCCCCCATTTCTCAGGGCTGTATCAGAGAAAGGGAAATGCCAGACCCCGAACGGCTCACTTTGGCATCAACTGCTGCCAAACCCTGTCTAGTGAAATCTGTTCCTTCCCCCTCTTCCTTCCAGGCCAAAAGGCATTGCACAATGTACTAAATCAAGGACAGAGTCTGCTGGGCGAACTATAACCAAACCTTGTTTGCTCCAACCTGCTCCTGAGGCTGCTGGCCTTTGAGGTTTGTGTGGGTATCTGGGCCATGTGAATGAGAGGCTCTTTGGGCCATTATGGTTTGGGGATAAAGGAAGAGGAGAAATTTGCCCATTATTGGCATAGCAAATGAGCTTTGTATCTTCAATATGGCCTCGAAGCATCCAGGAGACCAGATGTTAGGTAAGAAAGAGGATATTATCTGAGAACAACTGTCTACAGGGACCAGAAGTAGGGGAGAAAAGGAGGCTGGAGGAAAACATGTTTGCTTATGCTATTCTTTCCATCCACCACACTCTCTAGCCTGTCTCTGACTGCTTATATACTACCCACCCTTCAAGACCTAGTTCAAATGTTAACTCTGCCTTGATACCCAGCCCGAGTCAGAAATAATTACAGCTTACATTTATAGAGAAAAGTTTGACAAAGAATTTTTTTCACAATAACCCCATCATGAGGTAGCACCCCAATTTATAGATGAAGAAACAGAGGTAAGGTGACTTACCCAGTGTCATACACTTAATCTAGGAGCTGGGGCTTGAACACAAGGACTTCTATTTTATCACACTGCCGTCCTCTATACTCCCATTGTCCATAATGTATATTTTGCTTTATCCACACATCATGCTCTATCCATTTTATAGTGCAGGTGCTATTACCCCTAGCCAGCTAGAAGGTACAAGAGATAGAACAATGGGCCTGGAATCAGGAGCCTGAGTTCAAATCTGTCCTCAGACTCTTATTAATTATGTAACTGTGGATAAAATCACCTAACCTCTCAATTTTGTCATCTGTAAAATGGGGATAATAATAGCTCTTACTCTTTGGGGTTATTGTGAGGATAAAAAGAAATACTATTTGTAAAGATTTTACAAACTTTAAAGCACAATGTAGTTAATACTGTTATTATTAAACTCAAGAGTTTTGTGAGGGCAGGAAAGTTGTTATCTCTGCTTCTCTCTCAGCAACCAGCCCTGGGCCCTACACATAGCAGTTGCATTAAATGGTCATAGAGGACAACATGTATAATGCACTTGGGAAGCCTTAAAACACTCTATAAAGGCCAGCTATTGTAGGATAATAGATTTTAGAACTGGATGAAACCTTTGAAGTTGTCTAATACAATTCCTTCATCTTATAGCTGAGACAAATAAAGCCTTCTCAAGATTACAGTGGAAGCAAATATCAGAACCAGAATTTAATCTCAGCCAGGAGCATCCCCCTGAATGCTCACATCTCTGAACCTTAGGGTGAAGTTTTGGCAAATTCCTCTTGTGGTGTGTCTGGTGTAGTGGAAATCATAGATCCCAGAAACTTAGAGTCAAGAAAGGATCTTAGAGACTGCTAATTCCATATCATTTTATCAAGGAATGAACTCTGTAAATGCCCAAGGAAGGGAATAAGGAGAAAATCTTGGGCTTTGGAGTCAAGAGATAAGGGTCTCTTTTTTGCCACTGCCTTTCTGCATGATCTTGGCCTCCTCTGTAAAATAATGGGGTCAAAGGATCTTTAAGTTCCCTTCGGGCTCAGACATACTATTAAGTGATTTGTGCTACATCGAATGGACAGTTAGTAGCAGAGATGGGACTAGAATCCAGAACTCTGGGACTCTCAGCCCAGTGCTCTTCAACATTTTTAGTAACTATTTCCTTACTAATTTTAAAATAGACCTGCACAAGATAATTGTAAAAAATATATATGCCTATTTTGGATTTAACATATATTTTTACTATATTTAACATATATTGGATTACATGCTGTTTAGGGGAGGGGGGAGAGGGGAAAAATTGGAGCACAAGGTTTTTCAAGGATCAAAGTTGAAAAAATTATACTTGCATAGGTTTTGAAAATAAACTTCAATAAAAAAATAAAGTAGACCTGCAAATTTGGCAGAAAAAAAAACATTAACTCAGATTCAGGTGTCTCTAACCTACTTCTCCCTTAGACTCTGAAATTTCCTATTCTTTTTCCCTGGCAACAGGATTTCATGGACTAAGTACAGCTGCCTTCACAAGTGGTTATGAATTTAAGCGAGTGCCCTCTTGACCCAAACTGAAGAATTATATTTCCCATTATTTCTGGTCTCAATTTTTAAAAAAAAATTAGTGGTTTGGGAAAGAGGTTGGGGAATAGTTAGAAGAGACTAGGGAGGACTGCAAAGGATAATGGGGAAAGGAAAGTAGGAGGGGCAAGAAAAGAGAAAGGGTACAAGAAAGGAGGAACCTGAAGCAAAAATATTTTGAGTTTTTTTCCTCCCCAGATCCCAAGCATTTGAAGACAAGGAAATCTCTGCAGCAGCCAGGGTATCCTGCCTTGACCTCAGCATCCTCTGCATGGAAAAACACCCTTGTCATTTCAGGCAAGCAAATAATATTAAAGGAAATGAATAGTACAGGAGGCTTCTGGGTCCTTTTGAGGTCTGATGTATTGTGTTATGATATCTAAGGTCCCCTCCAGCTCTGACCTTCTGTTTTAAAGCCCCTTTCAACTCTGACATACTATGTTCTGTGGTCTCTTCCAACTTTGTCAATTTTGTGTTTTGGGCTCCCTTTCAACTTTGAGATTCTGTTCTAAGGCCCATTCCAACTCTGACATTTGATATTCTATGTTCTAAGGTCTCTTTTAGTGTTGACATTCTTTGTCTTAAAGTCCTTTCAGCTACTGATCAAATGAGAATATTTGTAAAACCCTTAGCACAGTGGTTGGCACATAATAGATATTATGTAAATGTTAGTTCTAATAACAATAAATAGTAGTAATAGTGGTGGTGATGGTGCTTGATTTTATATTCTAAAGTTTCTCCCAGCTAGATACTTCTAACTTCTAAGGCTCCTTCCAACACTGAAATGACAGATTCTGTGTTCTAAGGTCCCTTCCATCTTTTGCATTCCATGAACCCTCATTTCAAGAACTGATAATGGCCTGGCTGGGTCCCTGCTGGGTAATGGGGGTGAGGCAAGGTCAGTTTCCTCATCAGTCACTCAAAATTACTGATACATACAGCTACCTTGGTAGTTTAACTGAATAGTTAGTCATTCAGATAGTCCAGCTAACATCATGGACTGTATTCTCAGTCTCAGAATTCAGAATTATTTATTTATTTTTTTGCTTTCATATAACATCAGACCTGGAGGGACTTGGCAGATTATTTAGCTCAAGCCCCTCATTTAAACAGAGAACAGAGATGTTAAGTGCCTGGTTCCATATAGATAGCAGAGCCAAAATTTTAATGCAAACTTTCTCATTTTAATTCTAGTACTTTCTCTAATGAATGAAAGGCAGAATTGTGTGGAGGATAGAATACTAGACGCAAAGTCATGAATATGTGTTTGAATATGGCTTCTGATACTTTTTGTTTCTGTGACCCTGAACTACTCTGAATTTGTTTCCTAATCTGTAAAATGGGTATAGGAATAGTGTGTACCTCATAGAGTTCTTGGAAAGATCAGATGAGGTAATGTGAGCAAAGTGCTATGTCAGCTATAAAGATCACACTTCTTATATAGTAGAAATAAGAGTAACTTGTTCCTGAACTTATAGTCTCATTGGGGACTCTGATAAGCACATAATCACCTGAAAAATTCATGGGCTTATTTGAGAACTGGAAGGAACTTTAAACGTAATTGAGTGCATTCCTTTCATTTTACAGATGAGGAAGCTCAGGTGCACGGACAATAAGTGATTGCTAACTATACAGCTAGTATGTTTTGGAAGCAGAATTTGAACCCATTTCTTCCTGGTTCTAAAACATCATTCTATCTATTAGTCCATAGATTAAAAAAATTATTTTTTTATCCATTTGGTTTTGAAGGAGTAGAGAGGGATCAGAGAATCATGTCAAAGCTAAAATAGACCTTAGGACACAGAATATCAGAACCGGAAGTAACTTTAGAGAGATCATCTAGTCCAATCTTTTTCTTTTTCAGATGATAAAAATAAGGCCCAGAGAGATTAGTAACATGTGGAAAAAGAAGGAAGGACATAAGCATTTATCAAGTGTCTACCATGTGTTAGACATTGTGCTAATAGCTTTACAAATATTTTCTCATTTGATCCTGGCAACAGCCCTGGGAGGGAGGTGGCTATTATTATCTACATTTTTCAGCTGAGGAAAATAGAGATGAAATGACTTGCTGAGGGTTACACAACTAAGAGAATGTCTGAAGTCACATTTGAACTCAGATCTCCCTGAGTCCAGGCCAAGCATTCTGTCTACTACACCAGCTATCCTCTTTTCAAACCTGCATCTTCTGATTCCAAATCCAGCCTGCTTTGTACTGTCCCACCCTTTCTACACTTCCCTCCTCCTCTAAATCCTGTAATCCTGTTCTAGATATTGCCAATGTGCTTGATAATAACTTTTCCCTTAAAACAGGGGTTCTTAACCTCTGGTCTTAGAATTTGATGGAATTGTTCAATAATTGCTTGTTCAATAGAATTAATTTCTTTTGTAATCCTAAGTAGTTTATTTTATGCATTTAAAAATGTTGTTCTTAGAAGGGGATCATAGGCTTTGCCAGCTCATCCGAGGAACCCCTGACACAAAGGAGGTTAAGAACCTCACCCTTACAGGGTAAATTCTTTCTGCCAGAACCAAGCAGTTCTAGCTCCCACCTTCCTAAATTTTAGGGATCAGGGTCTCTTGAACTGAGCCCAAAGTCTATGAACCTGGTCCCATCCTGCTTCTTCCACTAACCTAAATTTAATTTTTTTTGCAAACCCATTATTGGAAGGGTGGACAGGATCAGGGAAAGGGTTGTTGGGGCTGAGGGACAAAGGAAAGTATATTCATTTTAGGAGCCTCGTGTTGTTGGATTGTTTCTTTTTTTCCTCTTTCACATATACTCTTAGCTTTTCCCTAGTCTCTGGTAGGGCTGCTGAGGGTTGGATCTGTCCACAGTTTTCCCCTCCCCCCTCCCCTTAGATCCCCAGGGCTCAGCCACTGTTTCCCATTTTGGGCATCAGGGCTCAGAACTATGCATGAGACAGAAATAATTCCTTTTTGGAGCTGGCCAGGCTCTGAGGGCGGGCTTGTCTGGGCCCCTGCCAGAAAAAAAAAA
>JAJPUD010025097.1:0-17965 GCA_023553655.1 Myrmecobius fasciatus | reverse complement strand
TGTTGTTGTTGTCATCCTAATGATTTCTTTAAGCATTGTAATAAAGAATTGTATTTGGTGACAATTTCTTTTCTTAATTTTTATTGCGCATTGCTTTATGAATGATGTTGGGAGAGAAAAATCAGAACAAAAGTGAAAAACCATGGGAGAGAAAAAAAACAGAAAAAAGAAATGAACATAGCATTTGTTGATTTACATCCAATCTCCATAATTCTTTTTTGGATGCAGAGGGCATTTTCTATCCAAAACCTACTGGGATTTCCTTGGATCACTGAACAACTAAGAAGATTGGTAACAATTCCTGTCTCACAGCTTTGTGCATGTACTATATGCTGAACACTGCTAGTCTAATCAGTTGAATAAATACAAAATTCATTTGTAAATTTGATTATTATATATAATATAATATTATATAATTTCACTTTTATCTTAAAGATATCTTAGATGTACTGAGTATCTTTTCCACTCTAGCTTTTTGGGTTAGGGAGTTGAATTTAGATTCATTAAAATCTGGATTCAAATTCTGACTCAGGTTTGGACTAGTCATGTGACTTTGGACAAGTCATTTAAATTTCAGGGCCTCAGTTTTTTCATCTTTAAAATAAAGTAGTTGGACTTCTAAGGTCCCTTCAGCTCTAAATCGAAATGATAACTAACCAAAGGGACTGAAGATATTTGTCATGATCTTACATATTCATCTCCCTTATCTCAATTAGATCATTTCTTTCTTTTTATTTTCCTTCTCATCTCTTAGGAAAAACCAATTATGTCTTTGATTAAATGAACTCTAACATTTTCCCATCTCTGAGGGACTTCAGTGCTACAGCTGATCTTACATTTTTAGCATCTTGTATATCTCCCTCTTCATATGCTTCTTTCATTTCATCTACAAATAACACATTTTGTCCATCTCACCATTTTTGTTTCCCAGTATTCAACACTCTTTTTCTACTGTCGAATTATTTAATAAAGGGCTGATTAACTCCAGAGGATGAGTGCAGTGGGGGCTTTCCTACTTTTCCCCCCACTTGGCTGACTCTTGAATGTATGGTCTCCTAAACCAATCTATGTCTGGAATGGAGCTAGCTCCTGTTTGTATCTTCTTTCTTTCCCCATTTGGCTTTGGGAGATCTTGAAAGATAGCTGATGTCTTTTTCTTCCTGGATACCCAGTTATCAGGGAATTGGTCATAGGAACAACTGTGGTGGTAACAATTACACTGGCAAAGGCCATGATTTATGCAATAAGAAATAGAGAATTGCCCATAGACAGAGAAATCACTGGGAAGAAAAAAACCTACATGGCTTTAATCAGGTTGTATCTGGGGCAGGAAATTGCTAAAGAATAGCTGTTACAAATGTTCCAACAAAGCTAGCTTCTCAAATGCTTATTGTCATTTTATCATTTTTTAAAAATAAAATTAAACAGCATCCCTTTTCCTGTCTGGGTTTGGAAATGTTTCATATTTGATTCACATTTACACATTTGTTTTTCTTTTTCCTTCCTTTCTTCCTCCTCCCCTACTCCATATTGCAAAGGAATCTGAGATGGAAGCAGGGTTGAAGTAATGAGAACCTAGTGTCCTTATTGAGAAGGCTGGTTGTGAGGGAGGTGAAAGATGGATAAAAGGCCTTGGAAAATAGAAGCCTCTCAAATGATAGCACATTTGCAGTGATTGTGCATATTTTTTTTTCTTCACAGTAACAGTGTTAGGTGGGTAGTACAAATAAAACAAAAGGTATTGTCTAAGGTCATGTGACTTCTAAATGGCAGAGCTGGCATTTGAACCCATAAATCCATTTGATCTCTAAGCCCTAATCTCCACAATTCCAAGAAGCTACCATTTGATCTCAGTATACCCACTTTCACTTTTGGGATATATCTCTTTCCTTTTGCCCCTCTACATACTAGTTATCCAGAGTGTCTTTTTAGAGTGTTTTACTCAGCTCTTCCCTATCTATGAAATACTTTTTTGCCAGATCCTTTCTCATCATCTTTTACCATCCAAATGTATCTACCCCATTTTGTCTCATTTTCTATTGCTAGGAGCTCATATATATATAAATGAATCCAGACTAATGGGTTAATGTGTTGTGAGAGAAATGATTATTAATAACCAAAGGTTTTGGGAGGTCATAGTTTACTCTCTTTTCTAAAATTCTCATTTCAAGGCTCAACCATCAAAAGACAGGACTGATGAAAGCAGTTTGGATTGGTATTCTCCTCAATCTAGGCATTGCTACCCTACCCAATCTTACAAGGAATTTAATTTAAAGTGAAACTCTTGGCTCACTGTCTTCTGTTCAGGTTTGGGTGGAGAATATAGACCCTTTGTGTAGATTTCCCTGAGGCTGAGAGTGATTTCAAAGTAAATAGCTTGATCAAAGCCCCTCATTAGAATAGGTGTAAACCTCTCATTATAATATCATTCTCTCTCATTGATTATATTTTTTCCTTTTTTTCTTTTGAGGCAATTGAGGTTAAGTGACTTGCCCAGGGTCACACAGTTAGGGAATATTAAGTGTCTGAGATCAAATTTGAACTCAGGTCTTCCTGACTTCAGGGCTGGTGCTCTATATACTGCACCACCTAGCTGCCCCTTTCTCATTAATTGTTAACCAGTCAGAGTTGCCTGCCACTCTCAGGTATACCCATTTTTCCAAGAGCATATAAATTGTGAACCTACCACCATAATTATCTTTGGCATGTAAGAGTATTTCTGAACCATTTTATTGTAATATGCTAGCATTATAAATAAAATTATTGGTTACCCAGAAATTATGTCATAGTTTATGTGTTACATCTCCCTAGGAATTTATTAAAATCTGAGCATTATATTATTGGGCAATATGTCAATTTGGTAGCATGATTCAACTAGTAGAAATTTCAAACATGACATTATGAACAATGTTTCTAATAAGCTTGCTATTTAAGGGACATGAAAGGCGGCATGTGATAATGGCCAGAAAGTCAGTCTAGGAGTCACAAGATCTGGATTTAAGTCTCACTTCTGTAATATACTTGGTTGTGTGACCACAATGGTTGGTGACCACAAACAAATTACCTGGCTTCTCAGTTCACCAGAGGATTCTCAGATAGTCATCTCTACTAGCAGAAGGAATTTTTTCATTGACAATTCCCTATATCAATGAAATTACGCATGATAATTCCCCACAAAAAATTATGTAGGTGACATAAAACTGGTCCTTAGAAAATAGAATATAAAATTGCTTTTGTGTTTTAACCATGAAATATAACATAGATAGATAAGAGACCACTAGTAACTTTGTGGAAAGAAGTTCTAATTTAAGATACATATGTATATATGTATATGTATATATATATGCATATACACACATATATATTTAAAATATGTATGTATATTGCCACATTCTAATTCATGATATAGTAAATTAGATTTTTAAAAATTGGAACTTCTCTCCTAAAAAATTACTATAGATACATGATACTATATATGCATGTATGTATATATAGATAGATGGATAGTAGATAGGTTGATGATAGGTAATAGATAGATAGATAGATAGATGAAATCTTAAATTAGAGCCATTCTCCACAAAGTTTCTCATGAACTCTTAATTGCCAGATCTAATGGCTTTTTCTCAGGTTTTCTCATTCTTGATCTCTCTGCAACTTATGATACTATCACCTGTCCTGGATTATTTCTGCTCTTCCTTCATTCCCTTCCAAGTTATATAACCTTTCCTTTTCAGTATCCTTTGCTGGATCTTAAAAAATGTCATGGTCTCCAACATAAGTTCTACTCAAGGCTCTCTCCAGGGATTCTTCTTTTCCTTCTATATAATCTCATTTGGTGATTTCATCAATTCCTATGCATGTAACTGTTATCTCTAAGCAGATGGTCTCCAGATTTATATGTCCAGCCCTAATCTGTTTCCTGAGTTCTATGTGCACATTACCAACAGCCTTTTGGACATCTCAATTTAGATGTCCTGGACACATCTGAATCTGTTTTCTTCCCTCTCCAAACCTTCAACTCTAACCAAGATCACCATTATTTTCAAGAGTACCATCATTCTCTCAAACTCACTGCCTCAGTATCATTATAATGGTTAATTCATTGTCAAATGTTATTATTTTTATCTTCATAACAATTATTTCTCATATATGTCCCCTTTTCTCCATTTATATCGTTGCCACTCTTGTAGAGACCCTCATTATGCCTCATAATCTAGACCAGGGCTTCTTACACTTTTTCTACTTAACCCCTTTTTGCCTGAGAAATTTTTACCTGACCTCTGATAGATAACTACATAAAACAGACATACAAATCAAATATTTACTGATAATGAATAATGATTTTGTGACCCCTGGATTCAGTTATGAGACCCCACAGTTAAAGAAAAAAGGACCCAGATTATAACAATATTCTTATGGCTGATCTCCCTGCTTTCCTATTATCTTCAGGATCAAATATTAAATCTTTTATTTGACATTTAAAACCCTTCATATGCTGCATTTGGTCTCTCACCATGTGCCCTTCAATTTACCCACACAGGCCTATTTGTTTTTGCTCGTATACCACGTACCTGGAATGCTTGGAATATTATCCCTCCTCACCTCTAACTCCTGGTTTTCCTGGCTTCCTTCAAGACTCAATTCAAAGTCCACCTTCTGCAGGATGCCTTTCAGAGGTTCCCCTGTTTCCTAATAGAGATTACCTCTATTAACTCTCTATATTTATTTTATGTACAGAGTTCTTTGTATGCTGCCTTCTTCCCAACCCCGTCCCATTAGATCTGAGTTCCTTGAGAGTAGGGATTGTGCTTTTGCCCTTCTTTGTATCATCAGGAAAAAGCACAGTGCTAGGCACATAGCAGGTGCTTAATAAATGCTTGTTTACTGACTATTGAAAGAATTTCACAAAGCCAAGATATAAAAAATAGACTTCATGTTATTATAAAGTAGATGAAATAGAAGCACAAGAAAAGATTATTTTTATCCCCTCCGGAAATGAATTTAGAAAATAGAATTGAAATTCTATCATTTGAGATAAGATTTTTTCAATTGCATACTTCAGAGTACATTTAGGTTAGACCAACTCTCTAACTTCTGTTAGCTATCTAACACTGTACAAGGTAAATTCCTTATCTTGCCTGAGGGAACTTTGAGATTGTCTGAGGAGTGGACTTCCTGAATTGTTTGTTGTAAGACAGTTTCATCCTACAGCCTACTCAGCTTACCATCTGACCACAGAGTTATCTGTATCAGAGAAAGCCTATATTACTGTTCAAGCTACTTCCAAATATCCAGAAGTTTGACCTTGCATAAGCATGTCTGGCTTATTAATTCAGTTTTTCATGTTTCATCTGGTTATTTTCATACATGATATATTTCAAAGATTTGTATCCATACTATAGCATCTTTGGCCCGTTTGCCTGGTGTAAGATTTTTAAAAGGCCCACAGCATGCCCTTTAGTCATAATAGCAATCCAATGTTAAGGGATGGAGGGATGGGGGAAGAAGTTTTTCAAAACTGTTCCCATCTGCTATCATGGGATCATACCATAGCTCTTCTAAACTTTGATGCAGCTTCATATTATCTATTTAGATTTTAAGGGTTGTCAGTTTTTATTAATCTTAGCTCTTAACTGCATCAGAAAAATGAATTCACCTTTCAAATTTGCAACAAGTAAATAGGCTTTGAGGCATTTCTTTGACAGCATCAGAGCATACACTTCTAATAAGTAAACATGGAAATCACCTTTGAGCTGTCTCCTGCCATCCCTCTGACTGACTGAATTTTTTTTTTCAGGAATCCCACATTTTAGTACTACAGGACTCAAAGTCATATACAATATTCAAGCTTGTGGTAGTCATGAATAAAAAAGCATGCCTAGATAAAACCTTAGGATACAAGCCAGCTGCAAATTAATAATTTAAAATTTGGATATGAAGTCAATATATAAGAGATAATATTTATAATGTAAATACTTCATAAAAAATAAAATTAAGCATATTTATTATTTTTATTTTGTTGCTTTCAATCATGCCTGAGTATTTGTGACCCCATTTGGAGTTTTCTTGGCAAAGATACAGAAGTGGTTTGACATTTCCTTCTCCAGCTCATTTTGCAGATGAGGAAACTGAGGCAAATAGGGTTAAGTGACTTGCTCAGAGTTACCTTGCTAGTAAGTGATGCTGGGTTTTGAACTTAAGAAGATAAGTCTTCCTGATGCCAGGTTCAGCACTCTATTGTACCCCTCTTAAGCACATATTATTTGCTAAGCACCATGCTATGTTCTAGTGATATCAATTAAAAAAACTAAGATAGTTCCTGCCCACAAAGAACATGTATTTTATAAGGTATAAAATAATACTTGTAAGAGAATGATAACAAGGGAGAGAGATTTTGGTCACGAAAGTTATATGTGGGAGAAGATGAATATCCTCTCTTTCTCTTCCCCACTTAATAGTATTTTATTTTTTCCTCTTGTATATAAAGATAATTTTCAACTTTCATTTTTGTAAAAAAAAATTTCTTCTCCCTCTTTTACCTATCCCTTTCCCATCATTTCCCCAAATAATCTGAAATAGATTATATATACATATAAAATCATTTTAAACACTTTTCCATATTAGAGATGTTGTGAAAGACAAATTAGAACAAAAGGGAAAAAACATAAGTAAGGAAAAAAAAGTGAAAATAGTGTACTTTGATCTTCATTCAGTTTCCTGGAGATTTTTCTCTGGATGCTGATGGCATTTTCCTCCCAAGTCTATTGGAATTGTCTTAGATCATTGTATTGCTGAGAAAAGCTAATTAACTACCACAGAATCTTACTGTTATGCCATACAATGTTTTCCTGGTTATGCTCACTTCATTCAACAGCAATTCATGTAAGTCTTTCCAGATTTTTCTGAAATCAGCCTGCTCATCATTTCCTAGAGAACAATCGTATTACATTACATTCATACACCACAACTCATTCAGTCATTCCCCAATTGATAGGTGTGTAGTCAATTTCCAGTTCCTGGTGCTACAACATTTTTGCACTTGTAAATAGTTTCCCTTTTTTAATGGACTCTTTGGGATACAGACCCTGTAGTGGCACTACTAGGTCAAAATATATGCACAGTTTTATAGCCCTTTAGGTATATTTCCAAATTGCTCTCCAAAATGGCTGGATCAATTCACAACTCCACTAACAATGGATTAGTGTCCCATTTTCCTGAATCCCCTCTATCATTTATCATTATCTTTTCCTCTCTTGATATCCTTTTTTGGGGGGGGGCAATGACAGTTAATTTAATTATAAATTTTTATCATTTGATGATCTCTACCATTAGGCATTAATTATTGGCTTTTTTGTTTTGCTTTGTTTTGTTTTTGAGAGGGAATATGATTTAGTGGATTAAAAGTTGACTTTTGAGTCAGAAATACCTGCATTCAAGTCCAAACGGTGTCAATATCCCCTAATCTGTCATTGTCCAAGGGAACTCTCTGGGAATAAAAATTGTAGTTCTATTATTCATCTGTATCAGTGAAGGGAATTCTTTCCTAAAATCTACCTCTACTTCTGACATCAAAAAAGTACAAATTAGTTTTACCGATGTAGAAGAGAAGTTGCCCTATAACCTTTAGTCTTAAGTAATTCCCTGGGACAGTGAAAGATGAAATAATTTACCCAGATTCATACAATGGGTAGGTATCAGGCTAATAAATCAGAAACTCAAATTCTGATCCCCCAGGGTATTTTTCTCTATTACCTTGCTTTTCAACTTGCACGTAGTAGGCACTTAAATGTCTATAGTTAATGGTGGTAAGGATTGTTAAGGAGTCTACTGAACTTGTCTTTTTGAACATATTTTGTGTTTTTTTTTGCCGTATTTTCCAAAAACACTGGACTCAGAGCATGCCAGGCTGAGAAATTTGCTTGTGCAGCTGAAACTTTGTGGATATGTTGACCATCTTCATGGTTCAGCAGTACCCCAAGGAAAAGAATGTGACTTTTGCCATTACCTTGCTCTTGCTCTTGGGGGTTGTTCTTTTCTTTTCTTTACTGCACTTCTCCTTTTCTTCCCCCCATTCCAGGCTCCTTTAGGTGGAGTTTTGTTTCCTGTTTCTTCTTTTGCCCTGTTATCATAAATATGCAAATTTCTGTATAAACTGTTAACTTTAAGTCCCACATGCATGTTCCTTTCTCTTGTAATAAACTCATTTTCACATAAATTTCATGAAATTGTGATTGCCTGTTGATGGTGACTTAGTAAGGTGAATAAAATAGATGAATAAAACATGAATGTATGTTTTACACATAGCAACCACTAAATGTATGCCTATTGAATTGACCAATTTCTTTTCAAATTGCTCACAATTCTTTAGAGGTGGTTCAGAAAAAGTTATGTCAATATACAAGTATTTATTAAGCATCTATTAGTTGCCACACACAGTATCAGATGCTGGTAGTAGAAATATTATGAGTTAACTAATTCCCATTTGTAAAAAAAAATTAGTCTTATGGAAAACAAAGACAGGTATAAGATTAAATATAGAGAAACTAAATAAAAATACATAATAGTTGGATACATAAGTAATTAGGGAGAAGGGCATTAGTAATTAGTAGGATCAGGAGAGTTTATTTAGAAGAGTGTTTTGATAAGGGAGAAGTGAGGAGAGAGTGCAATCCAGTTAGAGGAGGGACAATGCTTAGCTGTTGGGATATTAGCTGGAATATTCTATATGAGGAAGAGACTAGTTTGATTAGATTATAGAATGACAAAGGGAGTTAGGTATGGACAATGAAACTAGAGAGATAACTTCAGAACATATTATAAAGGCCTTTAACAATTAGACAGAGGAGTTCATATTTTACCATAGAAGAAAATAGAAACCACTGAAGTTTATTGAGTAGAGGAGTGACATGGTTAAATGTACACTTAAGCAAAAGAACTTTGCAGTTAATATAGGCTGGAGTAAGGAGAGATTAGATATAAAGAGAATAATTAGAAGGGCAATCTAATAATCTAGGGAAATTGGGATGAATGTCTATTCATAGTGAATATGTGAGTAGAGGTGAACGGTTGGTTACAAGACATATTGTGAAGTTAGACAGGATTAGACAATTGATTGCACATATGGTATGAGGAAAAAATTAAAAGTTGAGGATAGCACCAAGATTATGAACTTGAGAGTCTGAATAGGTGGTAAGGTCTTGGGACAAAAACAGGAAAATTTCAAAGTAATAGTCTTTAGGGAGAGGATAAGAAGTTCTGTTTTAGATATAATGAATTCAAGATGTCTCTGGGAAATCCCATTTGATATGTTCCATAGGCAAATAGTAATGTGTGAATGAAGCTCAGAGGAGAGATTGGAAGTCGATAGAGTGATCTGTGAATCATCTTCATAGAGACAATAATGAAACCCATGGGAGCTGATGAAGTCAGCAAGACTGATTTTATAGAGACAAGAGTAGAAGGCCAAGGACAGAGACAGGGGAACACTCACAGTTCAAGAGTATGGTAAGATTGTGAGCCAGCAAATGAGTGAAAGTAAAGAACAGTGAGAAGAACCAAGAGAGTAGAAGAAGAAACAAATTGAGCCGACTCCTCGGAAACAGAGGAGTAATAGTGTAAGGTATATTGTACCTTGAAGATACATTTATTTTCTTATTGCTTTATTTAAAAAAATATCTCTTTGTAAAATCTACAAATATTAAATGCTTAAATGGAACTGTGGTCCTAGTTATTGGCCCCTTACACTGAAGGGAACATAGTCAGTAGTTAGTTTGACTTGCTGGTAGTGAAGTCAGACAACTGAATCCATTAGGGTTACCTTATTAGATCTTGAGAGGACAGATAGAGCCTCCTTGGTTTGGGGATAGTAAACTAGAATGTATATGCTACCACATGGATCTCATTCTATATCTCTAACATCAATTCTCTCTCAAGAGGCGAATGTGTTCTTCAGCATTGATCCCTAAGTGTTGTAGACTTGGCTCTTTTCAACAATGAGGTGATTTAGGCCAATTCCAATAGACTTGTGATTGAGAAAGCCATCTGTATCCAAAGAGAGGACTATGGGGACTGAATATAGATCACAACATAATATTTTCACCTTTTGTTGTTGTTTGCTTGTTTTTTTTCTCTCTCCGCCCCTTTTGAGCTGATTTTTCTTGTGCAGCATGGAAATATGTTTAGAATTGCACATGTTTAACCTATATCAGATCACTTGCTCTCTAGGGGAGGGGAAAAGTAGGGAGGGAGGGAGAAAATATGGAACACAAAGTTTTTCAAGGGTAAATGTTGAAAACTATCCTTGTATATATTTTGAAAAATAAAAAGGTTTTATTAAAAAAAACACATCAGTCCTTAGGAGTCATATACATTCATAAAACTGATCATAGTTCTGAAGTTTTGAAAATTATTTTTATTTAAAATGTCATCAGTTTATGAATTGTCTCATTAAATTAATCTCACTCTAGATTAATTCAAAAAACATTTACTCAATTTTCCTAAACCAATTTCTTTCATTATTTTTATGGTGCAATAATATCCAATTAATGAGGTTTTCAAGGTGTGGTTAGCTGAGGAATTGATAAAAATTAATCCCTTAGGCAAGTAGGAAGAAGATTCTGATAATGGAGATCAGTTTGACTCCTTGGTTCCATCCTCTAAACATAAACCAGTCAGAAATCCAAGTTATGTCAAAATCCTGAGCCTAAAATTTCCCTATAAAACAACTTGTGGCCCATGGCTTTGCTGCTACTTTCCTTTGGGTCAGCCCTTCATGGTATTCTACCTTGTGGTGTCTTTTCCCTCCTGGCCACATGGTATCTCTCCTAGCCCAACTATGGTTCTCAACCCCATTTCTCCTCCTTACAGCTAACTAACTCTTTTAGGGTGCTAAGTCCCTTTCAGGAATTAGCCTGCCAGCTAAGGGCATGCCCCACCTCATGGGGCGCTCCCTTTCTACTGGGTAATTGTGAGTTCCACTGAGAAACTTGTCTTTCATATGCTCTCCAACTCTATTTCTTATTTGCCATTCCTGAAGGCTATTGTATCCCTTCATTTTGTCTGTAATCTAATCCCCTATATAAATCTATTTTTTTGCCAAAGAGAATGATCATTGTGAATTCTTCACATCCCCGAACCCCAACTTTTGGTATCTGCCCTCATTTAGTAACACCATAGATCACATCACCATTGCTTTCATATACTAGGATCTGTTCAGGTATTCCCTATATGGTGATCACCCCTTAGTTTCCAATTCTTTACTAAAACAAAAAGTATTGCCAAGAATGTTTTTGTGCATACAATTCCTTTCTGTTAAAAAAAATCTCTTTAAAGTATTTGCCCAAGTGTTATCAAGTTTTTTTGCTATGAATATTTATTGTCTTTTATATGTAGCTTCACATTTTTTTTATAGAAAGGTTTGGATTCAAGTTCAGCTTCCAACACATACTAAGCCCTATGACCCCTCAAATTACTGTCTCTCAATGCCCCAGGTAACTCTCTTAAAACTAAACATTGCAAAGAAAGTTTTAATCTGTCTGAATAGAGGAAATTTTCTTTGCAGATGTTGCTGTTTGGCCTTCGTTCTGCAAGATGACCACTGACATCAAGACAGCATCTTGACTTGGACATGAATTGGAGATGAGTGAGAGCTGTGCAAAGTCCTTAGCTTCAATCTTTTCTCCAAAGTAATGGAAGTCAAGACTATTACTAGCAATGTCCCACAATGCAGTGGGTGTCCTTTCCCTTTCTCAATTAAGATCTTGCCCAAGTTTCTATTTGTCTGGGACCACTGTCCATTCAATGACTAAAGACTGGGTAAGAGTTGAGACAAAAGATGGCTCAATTTAATATCACAAAGAGTAGGGAAAGCCTTTGGAATTCCCTCAGTTTCTGGGCAAAACAGAAAACACTCATTATAAGCCATCAAAACTTAAACAATGAGCCACCAAAGCTTAGGTTGAGGCTATTATTGACCATTCTAAGAAAGTCAGAGTGATTTGAGATTAAAGGCTTGTAAAGTAGCTCCATTTAAAACACAATGGGCTTTTTGAAAGTCTGCCTTTTCAGAACTATATTTTAAGAAATCAAAATTGAAAATTGCACAGAAAAAAAAACTAAATTACCTCAGCTTTGAAAGTAGATAAATATAAAAATTAGAAGAGAGGAGGAAGTAGAAGAGGAGGAAAAGGAAAAAGAGAGAGAAGAGGAAGGAGAAAGAGAAGAAGCAGGAGGAGAAGAGGAAGAAGAAAGAGAATAAGGAGGGAGATGAATAAAAGGATCAAAAGAGAAAAAGAAGAAATAGCAGCAATCCCCAACTTCTGCTCAAATTGGCCATTTGGATCCCCAAGGGGGCATTTGCTACTATTCCCAAATAATGTGGTAAATTAGACAATTGATAGAAAATGTTTCCTTAAGAACCTGGCTCACTCTTTCCCACAAATACATATAACATTCATAAGAGGAGTAATCTTAAACTTAGATCATAATAGTTGTGAGGCACACGTGTAAAAATTATGTGTGACAAGGTTTAACTCACCATGCCTACTCTGGAAATCCTCTCTGTTTAGAGACTTTATATAGAACTGTCTTATTGTTATTGTCCATCCTTAGTTCTTGAAGAGAACTAATGACATCATGAGGGTGATGTCTTGACTTTCTTGTGAATTGGATACAAGTGAGTCAGAGCTGTGTGAAATTGTCAGTCTTATTTTCTCGGGATTTTCTCTACCAATGAAACAAAATGTCTAGTACAAAAAAGGAAAGATTTTTAAATTTGAATACTTGAATAGAAGAATTTATAATTTTGTCATTATGAAGACTTACGTGATAGAAATGAACCTCTAAACCTTCTATAGCTTAGGAAGCAGGCAATTAATGCAGGTCTCCCTGAAAAATTTTGCAGCCAACCTAGGCAGTTTTAGCAAGCTGCTATAGGCCTATCTACTGAGAGGAGAGAACCTTATGGCCTTCTACAAATGAGACCACATAAAAATGCGTAAATGCTTCAATGTTTGTTCTTTTTTGTTTGGAGTGAAGGGCTCTAATTTTGTGAGCTGGAGAAAGTCAGAAGAACAAATGTATCGGTAATTCCAACGCTTTTGAGTTTTTGAACCCAAATCAGCAACCATGCTACAGGAGTGGAGGTGCTCTACTTGCAACCCAGCTGGAATTGGCCAGTTGAGCAACACAGATTTTGTGTTTTCCTTCTGTTTTGTTTTGTTTTTTCATTCTTCTTTTCCTACCCTTCCCTCTGTCCACATAGGACATCGTACTTTTCCCTGTGGGTGTTCTGCCCAAAGCAATGTAAAATTTTGATCACTGAAACCTCACAAGATATTTAGAGTTTTCTGGGCTAGGACCATGCCCTACACCCAAATCACTCTGGCTTTTATTGATTGACCAACAATAGAAGGGAAGCAAAGCTCCATTTGATCATTGTTTAGATCCTGATTGACTTGGAATGAAAGTAAGTAGCACTTGTTTCTGTTTTTGCCAGAAACCCTAATCCCTAATTGAAGTAAATGTGTGTGTGTCTATAATTTCTTTTGACAAGACAAAAGAGGCCATTCTCTGCCTCACTTTTTACCAAGCCTTAATCACAGAATAAATGTTGCTTCAGTAAAAATCTGACACCTGATAAAGAATTTAATTTAAAAAGGCCAAGATCTCCCACTTCATTTAGGGCCACCTCCAGTAGTTTGGAACTATATCTTGCCACCAGACTCATATAACTCCAGAGGAGCCCTCTCTCATTTAAATCCAATTCACTTGCATGTCATGGTATCTCCAATCTGATGTCATGGTCCTCTTGAGAATGAAGGACAAAGAACAGGCCAATCCCCAGGGTACAGACATTCTGTTATTGGGGCCATACTCAAAATCTTTACAATTTTGTTGGACTTGTTAGGGCTCATGTTACAGTAATACGTTCTTGGACAACTTAGCTTTTCACTGTGCTATAATGAAGCCCCGAAGTAAGACTTAGTGTAATAACTAATCATAATGAATACTAAGAGTTAATGGACGAACAATTAATTAATGTATTAATATCTTCAGATAGAAACTCAAAATTGTTGTGCTGAAGAAAACATTCCAAAGCTCTATCTGGTGATGAGCCGAAAGTTTGTATTAGAAATTGCTTACATAGAATCAAGTTGTTTTAATGTGATTTTGATAATAGGAATAATATATATGTATATATACATACATATACATATATATGTAATATTATATAATCTTTAGAATATATTGAAATTATATGTAATGATAAATCATATTATGTATATTATTTAATAATATATTATAGAAGATGACATATAACATCATTTCATAATAAATATTTAGCCATATAACAATGTATATTAGTGATAATATATGCTTATATACATGAGGATAATACTGCAGAACGATCTACAAATTTTATATAGCCATAATCCCCATCTATAAAAATAAAGATATTACTTTTCACAAAATAAACTATAAAAACAATTTTATTTAAAGTTAAAGATTTAGGGAGGATCCTGGGAAGATGGAAAAGTAGTCAGGAAATTTCAAGCCCTCCAAACTTCCCCTGCAAATAATATAAATTTACATCTCAGGGTGAACATGGACTGATGAAAAACAAATATGACTTGGGGCAAAACAACAGTCCTCCTGAGATAATACTAGAAGAGCAGAAGAAAGAATCTGGGTATTAACCAAGGTGAAGTGTAATACTTCCAGGCTAGATTTGCAGAAAGAGCCAGCAAGAGAGTTTGGCTGGAGCCTCAGCTCCAACCTTAGGAATTTTCATCTCCAGGACATTATGGGCTATGAGTTCAGGAAGACTGAAGGAACCTCTGCTGATTAGGAATGTCAAGCCTATCAGTGCTGCAGAGACACAGCCTTTGCTGAAAAGGAACCAGTAATTAGTATGCAGAGGTAGGAGAGCAGGTTATGGGCACTTGCAGAATTGAAGAGCTTTTGGTTTGGAGATCCAAGTCAGAGTAGAGAGCTGAAGCTAGAGGTACCATCCCTCTCATTCCAGAAATAATGGTATTTATGCTAATAGTTTTTATTTAAAAAAAATTAACCTGCAAAGAAGAAAGAAATCAACCATAGAAACTTACTATGAGAATAGAGAAGACCAGGGGGGTCATCTTCAGAGGAGAATACAAATAAATTAAAAAAAAAAAAACTTTTTCAAAGAAAGATGTTAAAAGGCTCTTTGCCCAGAAATAGTTTATAGAAAAAAAATTTTAAAAGACTTTAAAAATCTAGTGAGAGACTTTGAGGAAAAACCAAAATAAACAAAATAGATAAATAAAACCATCAAAGAAAAACAAAAAAAAATATGAAAAAAGTTAACTAATTAGAAAAGGAGATACAGAGTCTTAAAAAAGAAAACCATTCTTTGAAAATTAAAATTGGGTAAGGGGAAGCCAGTGAAGCTAGAAGAAACCAAGAAATAACAAAAGAAAATATAAAGAATGAAAAAAGTAGTACAGAATGTGAAACATCTTATAAGATAAACAACAGATCTGGAGAACAGATAAAGAAAGGAAAATATGGGAATAATTGTACTTCCCAAAAGCTATGACCAGAAAGTTAAGAATGCATTAGAATTTTATTACAATGTAAAAAAAAATCTTAAACATACAATACAAACAATGTTAACAATCACAGATTTAAAAACTAGAATGTCACCTCCATAATATGCAACATCTATTCAGCCAATAGATGAGGGAGAAGAAGCTGAAAGCAGTTGATTGACATTAGCCAAAGTTCCCCTCCAAATAGTTCCCAGACTCCAAATAGAGCATTTCCTCCTTCCCATCATTCTTCCAAAGTTAAAGGGGAAAAAAGGAGACAGATGAAAGTGCCCTGAACTTTTAAACTTGCTCTGTGAGGAATTCTTAAAATTCCTCTGTTGTCATAAGCACTCCTAGTCTTCTCACCCTCAGAAAGGATGTTCACCCACAAAGAAACAAGACATATAACCACTAGATTACCTCTAAAGAGTTTTGGATAAACAGCAACCTTTCATCACATGACTACCAGAAACCTCAAAGAACCTTGTGATCACATGAGATCCTGCCCTTGCCCATCAAACCAGTGGGATACACTGGGCTGCACTGCTATTGCTGGAAGATATTGGTCCTTTTTTTCCTATGACCTGGGCCTGGATCAGAGAAAAGTAGGGTGGGCAGTGTCTCCTGGTGCTTATATCGAGGTCCATTGTCTAGGTCCCAAGCAGGTTTATTCCCTTGCTGTAACCATCAAGCAGTTAAAAGAAAATTCACTGACTTAGTTTTACTTTTAACTTTAATTTTGTTTTAAAATTAGATATACCTATGTAAAAAGTATAATAAAAAAATCCAATAAATTTTGGCTATTGCTTCCTACCTACCACTTGCCCATTTTCACAGTTGGAAAACGCTTATGTAACAGAATGAAGGATGATTTTGGTATCACAAGACCTGGATTTGAATCTCAGTTCTAACACCTGCTTTTATGATCTTGGCTAAATGACTTATTTTCCCTGAATATTTTATCTGTCAAGGGGGATTAGCCCTTGAGAGATATATTATGTCCACATGGAACTTTACGTTCTTGCCAACATCCCTGGCAAGTAGCAAGTAATATGATATTCATGTTGGAGATGATGAAACCAAGGGGCCAAGAAGTTAAGCAACCTGTCCAGAATTATAAAACTAGTCAATAATGATTCTATGATGCAAAACCAATTCTCTTCTGATTCTTGAATTCAACAGTCTTTCTACCATGCCACAAAGACTCTCTAATCTGGAAATTTATTTCACATGGTTGTTATGAGGAAATATTTTGGAAACCTTATCTTGCCACAGAATTGAGTTATTATTATAGTATTATAAAAGGTATTAATAACTCACCTGTCAGTTTATTGGTCTACACATTATTGCAGAGGCTGGAAAGTATATTTTTAAATGCATAGCTTTATTCTAATGGCTAATTAGTGTGGACTGCTGAATTTATACATATATATATCTGAAAAAAACCCAGAGCCTTTTGGTCTTAAAGGTTTTTATCCCATACATCTCGCAATAATTACTGCATGAATAAAATCACAACATGAGGTAGTTATAAGCAGTCTAATTGTAACAATTAATTTTTAAGCCTACCTAATTAAATTTCCCCAGCCAGAGTATTTTGTATGCATATATCAAAGTTTACAAAAGCAGAATAAAAAATAATAGTGTCCCCAAAATAGTCCCCTGAGGAACTTCTAAGGTTAAAATGAAAATCTATCAATGCTGAACAATAAAATGTGCAATTCTGTTCAAGTGATGGATGGCATTGCTAACCTTCATGCAAAGTGATCATGTATTATTATTGAACTACAGATGAGCATATCTTTGTCTATCTTATTGCTTTTATAAAGTGAATATAATTTTCTATGAGCTCTCCCTCTCTACCCCCCTCTTTCTTAAGATTCAACTTGGTAATGTTAAGACAAAGTTGATCTCTTTTTTCTCCTTGACATGACTATAACTATGTTTATCTTATTTCTTGCCTTTGTTTATGAATTGTGTCATAGCACAAAGCAGGCTGAAGAGAGTTTCCTTTCAAAGCAAAGAAAACAGGCCAGGTCAGTTTATCGGGGAGGCATTGGTATACTCCACTGCCAGGAGGTCTATAGTGACTCCCACAGTTTTCTTTGGCCACTAATTATTGTTCCGAAACAGCAAGCCAGATATTGATTTATTTATGGAACTATAGTTTCTCTGTGTCTACTCCCTATACTGATAAAGATTGTAATTTATTAAGGCTTTTACACTCTATTCATTATTGGGTTCTATTAGTACTTTGGGTATAACAACATGGCAGGACTCAAGCTGTTGATCTCTTTAGTCTAATTTTTAATCAAATGCCTAGTACTTATCCTTACACACCACACTTTTTGCACCACACTTTTGGTAACAGTCCTTATAATATTTATGCCCACTGT
>JAJPUD010025096.1:0-17966 GCA_023553655.1 Myrmecobius fasciatus | reverse complement strand
TCTCTCTCTCTCTCTCTCTCTCTCTCTCTCTCTCTCTCTCTCTCTCTCTCTCTCTCTCTCTCTCTCTCTCTCTCTCTCTCTCTCCTCTCTCTTTTCTTTCTCTCTTCTGTCTCTTCTTTCTCTCTCTTCTCTCACACATACACACACACACAAAGACACACATGCACACAAATTCTTTCTATCCAACCTTCTCTTTTCCTAATATTTGCTTATTTAGGACTTTATTAAACATGTTGCTGGCCTCTCTGCTCCATGAACTCATGGTTCTTCATTCTCTTTAACTCACATGATTTATAGTTTCATTTTACTTCTGCTAACCAGAGGGATGAGTAAAACATTGATCTCACCATCAGTCATTGCATGTCACTTACATTGTTTTGAATTCAGAATTTTCCCTTTTTCATCACAACTTTCCCTCTTTTATTTTCTCCCTTTGCCTCATTCTTCTTAACCACCTTCTTCATTGCATTAGAACTTCTAGAACTTCCTCCTCTTTCTGTCTCCAAGTTCATTACCTCTATTAAAATTTCCTTTAACTCCTTCATATAGACAGTAGAATTGACTAGTTGAACTAACCATAAACTATCTTCCCCCTCGAATTCCCTGACTCTTTGTCCCACTACCATTTACTCCCTATAAATCATCACTTTGGATCACCCTCCCCATCCACTTTAACTGTCCATATACAGAATTGCTACACACTTAAAAATCTACCTTACTTGATTTCAACTACACCTTCATTGCTTACATGGCAAGTTTTTCCCCCTTCTGGATTCTATCCTACTTCCCTCAATGGCTATTCAATCTTTTATTCTTTCCTCAAGATGTTGAATCTTTCAGGAGATGTACTCATCTACTACTTAAGTAAAATAATAGAGTTATATGCCAAGCTGCAAATTCTTCTCTCTCACTGCATAATTCAGAATGCACATTCATCTTTACCTATCCTTTCTTCTTTCAATACTGCTTCTGAAGAAGAGGTGTATCTTCTCCCTAGGTCAATCTCTCTCCATATGGCCTCCATCCAATACTCCCCCTTTTTTTAACTCCTCTTGAAGCTTGCCCTCCAGATCATTCTCTTTCTCTGTCATTTTCAATCTTGCAATTACTACTGAATTTTGTCCTTTCTATTTTATTACCAGCATTCAGCACATAGCCTGGAATATATTAGGTGCTTATTTAGTACTTGACTTTTTTTGACTATCTTAACTTTAAAAACCTCTTAAATTCACCTTGCATGTTGATGTTACCTATGATATTTCCTTCCTAGATCTGTTCTTCCTATCCATGTCAAATTCCATGAAATAATAACTTACATTTAATACATTTTTACTTATTAAAAATGACTGAGTATTCTGAAAGCATTCCTTCTGGGATTACCATGGATCTCTTAACTGATAAATCTTTTAATTAGTATTTTTTTATTTTTGATTTCCCTTCAGCTTTTGATATTGTTGAAAATTTCTTCTGTCTAAATACCATCTCTTTTCCTGGCTTCAATGACAGATCTATTTCCTAGTATTTGTACCTACTAATGATACCACTCCTCAGTCTACTTTGTTGAGTCATCATTCATCCTTGCCACATTGGAGTAGATATTTCTTGGGTTTCTTGAATCTTTTTTTTGCTTTTTTTATGATTCATGCTTTATTGGAGTTAAAAGATTATAGATTTTAAACTAAAAGAGACTTTTGACACCATTTAATAGAATCATTTAATCTTACAGATGACGACCTAAGACACAGAGGAATTAAGTGATTTGTAAGAAGTCACATAGTTTAAGTAAATGGTAAAGCAAGGATAATAACCTATATCAACTGCTTGCAAATCCAGATTAACTATCAGCTTCAGTGAACTAAAATATTACCACTATAGATCTATTCTAAAGTTATGTAAACAAACCAATCTTTCCTTGTAATTCCAGTCACAAATTATCAACTCTTTTCTGGTTATTTCAACATATTCAAAATGGATCACATTTTTTTCCTATCTAAACTTTTGTTTCCTTCATGCTTCTCTTTTACTCTTAAAGGCAGAATCATCATCAAAACCACCCAAAAATTTTAATGTCTCCATACCACTTCCACATCTTTACTATTAGCACCTTTCTTTCTGCCGACACAGACAAAACCATGGATCTCATCACTTTATACCTAGACTACTGCAATTAATTTCCTAATTCCATTTTTTATAACTCCAATCTATCAAGTAGAAAAAAATAATATCCTATAGTGCAAGTGTGACCATGAAACTCCCATGTTTAAAAACCTTCAATACATCATTTTTTGTCAATCATGATGTAGTTGACAGAGCTTTAAGCCTGAATTGAGGAAGACTTATATTGAAGTTTCACTTCATACTTCTA
Organism: Myrmecobius fasciatus; assembly: GCA_023553655.1. Taxonomy (NCBI): domain Eukaryota; kingdom Metazoa; phylum Chordata; class Mammalia; order Dasyuromorphia; family Myrmecobiidae; genus Myrmecobius; species Myrmecobius fasciatus. The sequence goes on along the minus strand of JAJPUD010025096.1, from coordinate 15,601 downwards.
CTACCTAGCTTCAATTATTTAAATCTCCAGAGCCTCTGTTTCCTCCTCATCTATGAAATAATATAATTGGAAATGATGGTATTCAAGATCCCTTCTAGCTATGAATCTTTATCTTAAAACATAAATTTCTTAATGTGGCACTCAGTCCTCCATGATCTGCTTACTCTTTACAGTTCTAGAATTATTTCTTTCTACTCTCCTTAATAGTCTCTGTGTCTGAGTTGAAGTGGACTAGTAATCTTTTGCCAGACACAGTATTCCATCTTCCACACTTGTACATTAGTAAATATTATTTCCCAGTTTCTGGTATTCACTCTCTCCTCAGCTCTACCTGGCAGAAATCATGTCTTCCTTCAGGGTTCAATTTAGGTGTTATCTTCTTTGTTATGCCTTTGTCAACCTCCCCAGTTGTTAGTCCTCTTTCCCACCTTAATTTTCCTTGTAATGTATTTATTGTTGTACCTATTACATTCTCTTAGATTCATAATAAACTCTTTGACCACCAGCATCATTTTATTTTTCTTCTTTTTAGCATGTAACATACTCAATTCAGATTCTTACCCTTAGTAGATAATTAATAAATGTTTATTGATCCAAACCAAAATCACAAAATACTTCCCTACTGAATTATTCTTCTACTTAGATTGATTTCCTTATTTGTGTCTCAGGAGACACAAATTCTAATTTTGCATTTTACTTGAACTTTCCCCTCTCACTAAGCTCACCTTTATCTTTAGAAGATCATATTTCTCTTTCCTCCAGTAATTCAAAATTGTCACTTCAATTCCAAGCTCAAGGTCAGCCTCCTGTAGGAATAATCCTTTAAATAATTGCTATCCAAAATTATCTGTTCTCAGGAAGTTTTCAGAAGTGATAAAAACTATCAATAATCATATAAAATTGGTCTAAATCATCATTGCTTAGAGAAACTTAAATTAAAATAACTCTGAGGTATCATTCATACCTATAAAATTGGCTAACATGATAGAAAAGGAAAATGATGAATCCTGAAGGGGATATGGAAAAATAGATACACTAATGCACTACTGGTAGATTTGTGAACTGGTCCAACCATTTCTGAAGAACAATTTAGAACTATGCCCCAATGGTAATAATATTGTGAATATACTCTTTGACCAAACAATGCTTCTAGTAGGTTTGTATCCCAAAGTGATCCAAGATAAATGAAAAAAGACCTATGTATACAAAAACAATCAGAGCAGCTATTTTTGTGGGGACAGAATTGAAAATTGAAGTAATACCATCAACTGGGGAATGGATGAATAAGTTATGAAATAAGGTTCTAATGGAATACTATTGTGCCATAAGAAATCATTCATCCAGCTAAAAAAAGTATTTGAAATTGGGGCAGCTAAATGGCAAAATGGATACAACACCATCTCTAGTCAGGAGTACCTGAGTTCAAATCTGTCCCCAGACACTTACTAGCTCTGGAACCCTAACCAATTCACTTAACCCTGGTTGCCTCAATTTCTTCATCTATAAAATGAATACAGATATGAATGGCAAACCATTGCAGTACTTTTACCAAGAAAACCCCAAATGGGATCACGAAGAGTCAGTTTCGACTGAAACGACTGAATGACATATTGCACTTTATACTTATATATGTATATTTGTATAGTGGGGTGCATATGTATGCAAAAAATCTGAACTACATCAGTTAGATACAGACTTTAAGAAGTCAAGGAACACACAAAGTATGTATCCCTTGTGTGTGTGTGTGTGTGTGTATCTTCAATATATACTCCAAATGTACAGTTTCTGACACTCATCTATTCATTTCTTCCAATAAAACAAACATCTTCCATTGTGATTTTCTCCTAAACTATATATCTTTGCAACATTTTTCCCTGCCATTTATAGGTTAATTGTATGCAGTGCATGTTCCTATAATGAGAGAGATTTTTGTTTCTGCCTAGGTGAAAGAAAAGTATCTCAAGTATCTTCTACAGTGTCATAGATGCAGTAAGAAATTAATTAGCAGAAAAGTTGTTACTAAAACATTCTAAACCCTGAAGCAGACAGTTGTAGGTCTGTATCAAGCCAAGTGAACTAACTAGTTCCAGATTCAGGTCTTTTGTGATGACCTATTCCCTCCAAAAGCTTTGGTATGGAGAAAGCCTCCAGCTCTGGTCTTCATTATCATTGTCTCCATTTACTGCCCTAAAGAGATGGGGAGAAAAGGGATGCAAGAGGTGCTAATCCATGAAGCAAAAATATCCAAAGATTTACACCAGAACTAAGGCATTGTAGGTAAAGGAGTGGGTTAGCAATCTTTTCCTACAAAATCCTCTGCAAGTAATTTGCTTGATAAAAGCCAGTTCCCATGTAGGCAGTGAGTTCTGCTAGCAGAAGGAAGGGCAATAATGCAAAAGCTCCCTAAACATGGTTTGGATAATGTCAACTAGGGTAAAGGACCCCTGTTTCCCTTTAAAATTATATTACACTTAGAGAGAGATTTATTTTGGATGATGGCAGTGGAAAAGATTGCTAAATAATACCACTACAATTAACTGCTCAAATATAAACACTATATAATGTTAAGCATCACGCAGTGCAGTACCCACATGAAAGTCAGCTTTTTGGTTCCCTTTCATATAATTTGGCAGTAAAATAATAGAGAGGAAGAAGGATCATGAGAAAATATTCTACTAGCTTCTAAAAAAGGACCAGGGGCCCAAAGGCCACCTTGAAAGGTTCTCAGTGACCTTTATATCACATATTAAGGAGCATAATCAAATTTCTGCATAACAACCTTCCTCTCCCTATACACACCCTCTTGTGGCCATTTCCTCCCTCTCCCCCCCTTAAAGACCCAATTCTGAAGTATACAAGTATTCTTAAAGATATCTTGCACAGAAATCCTCCAAAAAATCCAAGACACTGATTCTGACTTGAAGGGAAAATCAAACATTTCCAAATGCTAGTCTTCCTCTCTTGATCTTCTATCTTTCTGTTTTTAGTGAAAACTACAAAATACTATTTACAAGAACCATGTCTGTGTGAAGCTAACTATTTTCTCATAGCCAGTAGAGAGAACTTGTTTTCTATACAACAGTGCAACCTAGTGGATAAAGATCCATCTCTTCTTGGCCAGCTGCTGCCTTAGCCACATGACCCTTCTTTCAAGAGTGCATTGGAAAGGCTGGCCTAAGCTGCCCTTTCGTAAGGTATTTTTTTGTTTAACAATTAGTCAAAAAAGAAAATATGGGGAAGATGGCAATCAGTACTTTTTGTACAAAACAAGCTAGAAAAATGCCAACTATGAAAAAAATTCTGAATTTCATATTCAGGGTGGGGTGGATATTTATATTTAAGGTCTTAATTAGAAGGAATAAGCAGCTCTCAGGAACTAAAACAAATATATTTGTAGATAACTTTTTTTGTGCTTCATTCCTATTAGCAAATGACCACAAAAGTGTTTCTACTATGCATATACATAATACCTCAGTGTGTGTGTGTGTGTGTGTGTGTGTGTGTGTGTGTGTGTGCGCACCTGCAAGCACATGTATGCACTATCTTGGAGAAAAAGTTTATCAGGCCTATAATTAGTATACTGAGAACAAAATCCCAAACCAAATGATCTTTGCCCAGTTCATTTAATTTTTTTAATACCTAGAATTCCCTTTAGAGTAATAAGTGCAAGCTAAAAGTTTACTTGTTGGTTTTCTTATTTTTATTAGGCTATTAGTACAGCTAAAACCTCCAGTAAATTTTTTATTATTACCACCACTACCCTTTCTATATTTTTCATGATTCCAAAATGTATATATGCTTTCATTTAAATATATACTTGGATGCTTTCAAGAATGGACCATACAACAATTTACATACCTAAAACAAAAACATATTTAAATTTTGGAAGCCTTCATTTAGAAAACTATGCATTACAATTTAACAATTCTTTCTCTTTTTTTCTTTTTTTGTGTGTGGAAGAACATGATAGAAGAAAATCATCTTCTGTTCTTGTTTATAGAAGATGATATGGTAAGAATTAAATATAATTTAGTGAGACAATAAAATCCTTTCAACTACTGATATTCCACATAGTGCTATTGTGTTTGGAGTGGATTCTGTGATGATTAAATGAGTAAATCACAGAGATCTGAAACAATTTTCCCCTTCTCTCATTTCTTTCTTTCTTCCCTTTTTTTAACACCTCCTTAGAAGGCATCTTGATCGTGCATGCACTGTGAACACAAAAAACCTATAGGTCAGACCTGAAATTATAGCTAAACCTCAACTCCTGAGGTACACAGACTGTTTATATCGATGAAAATTTATGATCTCTATACCCTAAATCCCTGGCCTCTCTTTTACATTGACTTCTTTACTATTTGCTGCTTTATTTTATGGTGATCCCTTGCCCTCTATAAATATATCACAGTTATTTAACCCCAGATTCCACCCCCCTACCCCCAGCCTTCAGTATTTTAGAAAGGATCTATTTGTTACATATTCTGCTACTGGGTGTTTCATAATCCTCAAAATTAGCAGCTATTATTTTAAGGTAGTTAAGATTTTCCACCATTTTCATCATCATTCTGGACTAGAGGTTGGTCATATTTGCAGTTGGTAAACACCAAACTGTCTGAGAACCTTTGTCTTAAAATTGAACTAAAGTCGGATTTTTCCTTAATCTCCTCCAATGATTGAGGTATTTTCTATTAAATATTTATCTGTAGAAAAATGAATAAATTTTATTGCAATAAATTATAGTTTGGCAGGCTTAATTGACTTGTTATTTTACACAAACACATACACACACATACATACACACACATGCATAACTTATAAAAATCTGACCTAATCCTAGAAACATGAAACTGAGTAATTAAAATTTCTGTGGGGATAGGCTGTAATAATTATCTTGTTTTGAATGAACTACTCCTTATGTGAGAATGGAAAAGAAAACTAGAAAATAGGAAAGGATTATAGATCTGCAAAAGCTATTGTCTGATGTTAAAATTGTTAAGAAAATATGAGTCAGTATTATGCAAATTCTGACCTAATCTCAGCAGCATACTAGTAGGTAATTGTATTTTTGCTTTTAAAGGGGACAGGCCCTACAATAATTATGCCTTGTTAGTGTCTACATTGCTACATTTTTGATTTATGTATTTTTGTGGCAGTTGACAGATAAGCAAGAAAAATTGACATATTATAAACTAATAAAAATAAATAATATCAGAATCTGCCTGGCAGCAGTCCACATCGAAAAGTTAAATCAATGCATTAATCACACAATTTTTGAGCAAAATATAGGTTATGTTAAAAATGAAAAAATAGCATATATTAAGCAGACAAAAATTAAATTTCTGTGTAAATATATATCTATATATGTACAAATATAGACTTCACAATATGTATATACCATACAGAGTAATAAACATATTTTCTTGTATTTCTCTGATTTTTACTTAAGTAGTCTGGACCTTTCCAATAATATATCTTTGTCTGATAATTGCAATTTTTCATAATTAAACTTTTTTTAAAAAATAAAAATTGTACCTGGGAGACACTTCTCAGATTAGTACTCCTGTTGGATTCCATATTTCTTAGAATGCCCCTTCTGTAGTACACTACAGTATGTTATGCTAAAAGCCAATAGGAAAAAAAAAATATTATTTCCAGGAAACAGCAACTGCTCAAGCTAAGAGTCATGCTCTACTGCACCAAGGGTGTGGACAAATTGGCAATATAAATATTACATAAATGAGCTTAGGCTTTAGTGGAATCTAGCATTTGATACTGTAGAATCCTGATGGCAGAAAGCTGATGAGCTGTGAATGGCTCACTTTCCTTCAAGTTTGTGCACTTATAACCTCACACTTTTAGAGATACATCCATAAACATATTCTGTGTCTTTTAAACATAACTCCAAATCTTGAAAATAAATGCCTGTCTAATACTACAAAAGAAAAAAAATAATAATAAACCTTTGTTTGTCTTCTAATGGAAGTGAATAATATTAATCTTTGAGCTGTTTTCTATATTATCAAAGTGAAGTATCCTTGGTTTAATTTTAAATGTACCTTTTCATGCCATTATTAAGGGTGAAAGTATAGCTAGAATTCATTCACAGGGTAGATGATCAGTTCTCATCTTTGTGATTGTGGATAGAGAATTGTTCCTCATCTTCACATGAGTATACAAATGGTCCATACAATCTCAAAAAGATGCCAAAATAACATTTTAAGGGATTTTTTTTAAAACAAGAGTACAGAGTAGTCAAGAAAAAGCACTACTGGGGCAATTAGTTAATACAGTGTATAGAGCACCAAGTTGGGAAGGCTGGAATTCAAATCTGACCTCAGACACTTAACACTTTCTAGCTGTGTGACACTGGGCTAGTCACTTAACCCCAATTGCCTTACCAAAAAAGAAATAAAGAAAAAAGAAAGGAAGGAAGGAAGGAAGGAAAGAAGGAAGGAAGAAAGAAAGGAAGAAAGGAAGGAAGGAAGGAAGGAAGGAAGGAAGGAAGGAAGGAAGGAAGGAAGGAAGGAAGGAAGGAAGGAAGGAAGGAAGGAAGGAAGGAAGGAAGAAAAGGAGGGAGGAAGGAAGGGAGGAAGGAAAGGAGGAAGGAAGGGAGGAAGGAAGGGAGGGAAGGAAGGGAAGGAAAATGAAAAAAGAAAAGAAAGAAAAAGGAAGAGCATTATAAAGCACAGGAAACATTTTTTCCCTCATTTCTCCAACCTTACTCTAGGAGACAGATTATTGGAATTGGCCTTTGAGTCTGAAAAGATTGGGTTTGAGTCCTGAATCCACCCCAGATCTTCTGTGTGACTTGGGCAACTGTCTTAGGCCCCAAGTTTTAGAATTTATGAGAATCAACATAGATCCCCTTCAAAAATTTCTAGGAACCATTAAGCTTGATTTTCTTTAAAAAAAAAAATTCTCTGTGTTAGTTATACAGTGTTTGGACAGCAAAGTATACACAGAAGATCCCTGAAAGCTCCATTCTGATTCTTAAGAATGTGAAGCAAAGATATTAGATAGATGAAATTGAGAATTTTGTTCAATTGACTTCCCTTAGTTGTGTGGGTATAGCATCAAAGCATCTAAAAACCCATTTTCGACTTTACTTCTGATCTTAATTTTTTTTAGTTGAATGGGCTGTTCAAACATTTACCTTTAAATTTTGATCCCATGAAAAAGCATACAAAATTTTGTACACATTTTGAAAAATATATAGGGATAGATTACATGAAATTACATGAGGCAATTAAACACATTAAATAAAAATTCAATAAACTAAACAAAAATAATACAAAGAGATAAAGTACTTTTGCCAGTGACCATCAGAATAACAGAAAACCTGACAATATCTTCATTAGAGATAAAAAAAATAAGAGAGTAATTATTATAAAAAATAAAATAGGGTATCAAGTGAAAAAAAAATCCTGTATATCATTTGGAAATCAGGAAAATTATTATATCAGTTCAGGAGCAAACTCCATCCTGATATAGATAGTATTGTATAGACTAGATAAACATCTACATTAAGGGACTTTTATGGGATAAACTGAGAGAACAGGTATACAGTTCTTTGCTAAACACATCATATTCAGGTTCTGAGACATACAACATGTAATCATAGATACAATGCAGGGCCCTGTATGAAGAAAATTTAAGTCTCAATTAATTGGGGAAATGGCTTAACTGGATGTGAAAGTGATGGAATATTATTGCATAACAAAAAGGGGAAAGGAATAGTTTCAAAGAAACTTGGGAAGATTTATGTGAATTTATTCAAAGTGAAATGACAAAAAATAAGAAAATAGTTTATATAGTAACTAGATGGAAAAGAAAAGAAATTTGGAAATATTAAAGAACTCTTACCAATGCAGTGGTTAATTTTTCCTCTAGAGGATCAAAATTTCTGACAAATGCATGGAAGTTCTAATGTATAGAATGAGTCATACATTTTTGGAAAAAGGAACACCTACGGATTCATTTTGCTTAAGGATGCTTATTAGTTACAAGGATTGTGTGCATATTTGTATGTGTGTGTGTGTGTGGGTGTGGGTGGGTAGGTTGGATTTGAGGGATAGGAAGAATTTATTAGTGTCATTAAAAAGGAAAGAAAATGAGGTTATTGAAGCATTTTTTGCATGCAAAGAATACAGGAAAAAATCCAATGGAAATATAAACAGGGTACCTTTAACATGTTAAATTCATTATGTAGTTTTTTTTAAAAGCCGAATATAATCAACATTTCACATCAACTTTGTGTTCTACTTTATATATGGAAATGTTCTTACACATACATACCTTTTTGTGTTGATGAAATTAATAACTAAAATGAATTTTTTAAAAAGCAGATAATTACAACTTCACCTTTTACACTTAGTACTTGTGTCACCATGGAAAACTTATTTAACTTTTCAGAGGCTCAATTCAATCTATAAATTTCTAATATGACTCATAATACTTATTTCACAGAATTGTTTTGAGGCTCAAATAATACAATGTACATAAAATACTTAGACAACTTTGAATTGTTATATAAATGGAAACATTAGTGTATGCACTATGCAACATTATATATTACAGGGACCACATCAATATTCATAGATTTTTAGATTTACAGTAGAAAAGATCTTGAAACTTGTCAAACTTCCTCATTTGAAGAGTGGGTATCTCAGATAGTGAGAAGGGAAGTGGCTGACCCAAAATTCTATAGGTAATAAATTGCAGAGACAAGCTTTGATTCTCAATGCATCAGTCTTTGCAGCTGACCAAACCAGAGCTACCTTTGTACAAGCATAAAATATTAAACAGTCCCTCTTAAATACTTCTTGTTGTCTCTGCTATGAATTGGGCTAAAAAACACAATATGTGGACATCATATTAAGGAAAAGAGGTGTTATGAGGGTCATTTTAATGGTCTATGCCATAATAATGTAATTTAACATCCCCAGTACCTCTAGGGCCCAAATAGCCTTCTTTTCTTTTCTAGGCCATTCTCTTTGGAACCACACTTCTCTTGTTTCAGTAGGGCAGTAGGGAGAAAGAACCCTGGACTTCAATCTGGTTTGAAGTGGTGCTGGATAAGTGAGTTAATTCCTTTGAAGCTCAGTCTTCTGATACATAAAATGGGGAAATTTAATATGAGGAGGTGAATTGTGATTTCATCAGTGTAAGGAAACTTCATTTTGTCACCGATGCCCATCACTGCAGCTAAGCTATTGATCTGAGAACTTAAGCAGTTTATACACAGTTACACAGCTGGTATGAGACAGAGGCATGGTTTGAACCCAGTTCTTTCCAAAATGGAGAATATCATATCTTTTGCACAAAATCATCATGAGAAACATTCTTGATGAGTTTTAAATAACTTTTAAAATATGAAGTATTGTTGTAGGAAAGATACTTAAGTTCTCTAAGCCTTGGATTCTGATTTTTATGGTAGCAGCTAGAAGGCACAGTAAAAACATCATGGGAAGTGAGGAATATTTGAGTTGGAATCCTTTTTAAGACACTAACCAGCTGAGAGACTTTCAGCAACACTTATCTGTGTGGGGTGTTGTGAGTATCAAAGGATTTAACATATGTAAAGTACTTTACAAATCTAAAAGAACTTTATACATGCTAGCTATTATTGCTAATTATTCAACATATATTCATTGAACATCAATTATGTGGAAACTATGATGTCATGAAGGGCATAAACATACATTTTGTTCTTATAGATTATTTCATAGAATTTCAAGCTAGAAGGCACCTTAGACAACATTTGAACTCCTTCAACTTGAAAGATTAAGAAATGAGAACCTAATATATTAAATGATTTTCCAAAAGATGAATCAATTAATAGCAAAACTAAATCCTAAGGGATATTACAGAAGAAAGACATGAGTCACATCCATTTGGGGATATGTCCTTTTGGGAGAGAGTCTCCCCACTTTCATTTGTTCTGCCTACTCATATAATCAATAAATCAATAATCATTTGCTAAGTGGTTGCTATGGGTAATGAACTGTTGGGTGCAAGAGATACAAACAGGGGTTGTTCTAGTACATATTTAACAACCAGCTCTCAAGCAGAAGTACACACAATATGCTTTAGATTTAATCTGTATTATTAACATTTCTCCATCAATCTAAGCCTAAATAATCAAAAAAACAATAAATAAATCCCACATATTTTTATCATTTTCTGATTTTTTTAGTGTAAATGTTCTGATTGAAAATTAAATAATGAGCTTTCCCAAGTTAGTAAGGAGTGGTTCAGCAGATACAAAAGATACAAATGAGACAGTTTTTGCTATCAAAAATTTAAGGAAAGAGAGAAACAGAGAAAGAGAGATTAAGAGAGACAGATATAGACTCAGAGAGAGACACACAGAAAGATAGACAGAGAGAAAGAAGATCTAACACCTCAATCCAACTGACTACCAATCCTACAACTTTGAAGAATTTCTGTATACACATACAAACACAAATGCAGACACATATATAAATAGACATATATAGACATGTGTGCATATATGTGTATATATGTAAATTATGATATATATTATGGAATTCATATATATTATGTGCATGCATGCACACATGGAGAAATTTCCCTAAAGTTCTCATGTAGTCAGTTGGATAGAGGTGTTGATTCCTATACATAACTGCTTCTCCCCATTCTTCCTTAACCTTCAGGGACCTCTTCCTGAAGAGAAGGAATTTGTCATCTATCTTGAAACTGAAATGTAGAAGATTAAAATCTCTCTTGTTCTAAGTTTCCTCGAGCTTCTCCATACCACTCATGTAGATGAGTAAGGAGTAAGCAATATGTACCAGTGAGGAATTGTTGTTGTTGTCATTGAATCATTTTAATCACATCTGACTCTTCATGACCTCATTGGGAGTTTTCTTTGCAAAGATAGTGGTTTGCCATTTCCTTCTCCAGCTCATTTTACAGAAGAGGAAACTGAAGCAAACAGGGTTACATAACTTTCCCAAAGTCACACAGGTAGTAAGTCGATTTAAACTCATGAAAATATCTACTCATATATAAATGAAACCTGGACTAGATATTAAGATAGATCTAGAGCTGTGTTGGAGGTCATTTTGTCCTGCCATTTAGTTTTGTAGATGAGGAAAATGAAATTCAGACAGAGGTTAAGTAGCTTTCCTAAGTCACACTATTAAGTAGTAAAAGTAGAATTCAAATTTAGGTATTTTTATTCTAAATTCAGTGCTCTTTCCACTGACAGATCGATCTGTTTTATCTTTTAAAAAGTCCACTATCCTGTTTATTCTACTCTTTAGTTTCTTTCCCTCTTTCATAAAGATAAAGAATTTTATAAAACACTCAAGATCATAGATAAGAGTAATAATGGATTTCCATATTTTTTATTCTAAAGATTACATAGCCCTTAATATAAATAGGCACCTTCAGTGTAAAGGTTACAGTTGTCATCTTCAATATTTACTGGAATCATTCCAAGCTTACTAATATCTTCCATATATATTGTCTCCTCTATTAGAATATGAGTTCTTAGAGAGCAGGAATTCTCTTATGTTTCAATTTGTGAACATGATGCATTTTGCACATAAGCACTTAATATTTGCTTTGTTCATTCAATACTTTAAAAAAAGGAGTTTTAATTTCATTGATTTCAGTATTTCCATTCCCTTAGATAGACTGCAACCACTAAATGACAACAGATTATTTTAGAGAATTACTGTGTCCAAAATTTCATCATCCTGTAATTATTCTGGTAATGAAGATCTGTGGATCAGTTTTGGTTAGCTTTCAGACAATAAATAGATTATCATAGGGCATCATTAAAACTTTATAAAATTAGTACAACTTGGTAGTTCTTATACTCTACAGAGTCAACTGTATATCCCAAAATAGGATTTGATTGAAAGTTCATTAGTAATTAGGAAAGTCTTATATAATATCAGATAAAATTCTCCCTTCTACATCTAGTCATTTAACAATGCTGGAGGAGTAAAAATTTAATATTAGGGAGAGAAGAATAGTAGAATTTGGAAACTAACTAGATGTTAGAGTTGTGATAGAAAAAGGAGTCAAAGATGATTCTAATTTGTTTTTCAAATCTGAGTGTCTGAAAGTACAATGGTACCATTATTGTTTATTCAGTGTATTCATATGCCAAATAGAGGAACAAAGCTATATTGTAGAATTCCTTCAAATAAAGGAAATCAAGAATTTCAATTGCAAACTCCAAATCAATGACAGATATTAAACCCAAACATTAAGAGAATTAATTTCTCTACATTGTACCTACACCACATTGGCCTTTACATAATTTTTCTGTTATTTAATATTGACCTAAATATATTTCCAAGTGCAAAATTAACAAATTTATCGTGTCTCTGCAGCCTGGGGATTGGGTCACAAATCTTACAAGAATAAGACTATTTTAGATTCTCCTTATTTTATAATCTCAGTCAAAGTGGACACTGCAAAAAAAAAAAGCTATTTTATTGGATGAATGAATCAAATTATTGATTCCTGAGTTATAGCTTGAAATTGTACTTGCAGTCTCAATTCAAAATAAGGATTAAAAAATACTTAATTTCTTCAAACCCTACTCCTAGCCTCAAAATGTGAATTAGATTCAATTTGGGTCTATAAAATCATCTGCCTTTTCTCATTTTAACTCAACTGGTTTGTTCATTCCCCATACATTCTGACACAATGCCTAATATTCAAAAAGCATTTTGTTAGGTTATATTTTTGATGTGTATTGTGCAGGTGCAGTATTTATACTATAGTATTCTCAAATACATATTCACGTGACAACCCATAATATCCTTGAAACAGCTATTACAGTCTGTCAAGTAAATAATGCGCATTTTAAAGATGGTCTTTATATGCCATGCTCTCCTGCATTTTCATGAGGCAAGATTTTTCTTTTATTCTTGGGGGGGGCAAGAGGGAATAATACACAAAGGAAATGAACATGTAAAAATTATGTTAAGGTAAAAGTGATATAAACTAAGAAAGAAAAAAAACAAGAAATTTTGGTGACATTCTATGTTCCATGATTTATCCCATCATGGGTCAAGAAAATTATTTTATAGATTACATGGCATTCTATGAAATTTTTTATCTAGAGAACCTCTGCATTAAAAAGTGTCACATTCTTATGTGTTTTTATAGCTTTTTGTTAATGCCTTGTGTGACCTTTCTAGAAGAACTAATCATGGCCCAAGATACCTTGTTTAATTTAGAGGCTTATTTCTCTTCTCTTGGATAGAAACCTCTATCCAGAAAGTATCTCCCCTATTTAGCCTGTCACATAATCAAAATGCCTGGCAAAATAATGCATATACAAAATATATGTAATTATATAATATACATGTATGTATATATATGCTTAAGTATATATGTACATATATGTGTATGTATATGTTGTGCATAATGCATAATATTTTGGAGAAAAGGTCACTAGCAGAAAAAAGTATGCTGACAAGGGTATTTTTAATTTTTTTCTTGATCTTTCCTTTATTTACTATCATGCCTGACAAATGGCATGTTTTTAAAATAAATTATTCTTGATTGATCAATGTAATATCTAGTGATAAACTAATAACACCTGGTTTATTGAAGCTGAGACAAGTAATGGGCTATAGTGGTAAAAGACATATCTGAAGAGAAGGACCTATGCTAGAATACTATTATTACAGTAAGACTTTGGTAAATCAATCTCTCAAGACACAGGCTTCCTCATTTATAAATGACAGCTCTAGAGCTTCTGAACATTAAATTTCATTCTCTCTCTCATTTTTATGATCTATGAGATTTTAAATGTGACTTGCATTCCCAGGTTCACTTTGTTAATGCAATGAAAATGAACAGAACTCTTTCAAAGCAATTAGGAGTTGGTTTAGAAGCATTGTTCATGCATTTGATTTAGTTTTAAATTCCATTCATTCAACATTTATCTAGTATAATATTTATAAGAAAACACAATCCCAGGTTGTTTTAATTTGGCAAAACTATCCTTTTTATTCACTGGTCTCTTTTAGTGAATTCTTATTGTTTTATCCCTGCTTTCTTTCCTTTTGTTTTTGAAGTTCACAACTCAGTGTGAATGAGTGTTTCTTTACAAAATGATAACTAGGTATATCCAAATTTGGTAATTTTGTTTCCCCAAACCTAAATTAGCTATATCTTCATTGCTCATCTTGACTAACTCCATAGTCTTAAAATGTCTCACAGTCTTAAAAATAGATAGGGTAAGTCAAAGTAAATTAGTCAGTAGAGTATAAAATAAATTCAACAAACTTATTTTCTTTACAATATTTTTTCTAGGTTTTTATGGAGATTTAAGATTATATTTGTTATTGTTGTTGCTGCTGATTTTTTAGGTTGAAGATATATTCTTTTTGTCCAGTTCCACTTAGAGCAGTTGGAGATGGTTGCCATTGTCAGAAGCGGTAGAAGGTACTCTTGACAAGGAAAAGTACTACAAATTTAGCCCAAATTCTATGAGCTAAAGAGATTTCAAACTTACCACAGAGATATTCCCAGGAAAAAAATACTCAAATAATGATTTTCCCCTTAAGAATGACAGAACAAGTGAATCAGAGTTATTGAATTATAGGAATTTTGTAGTCCAAATATGACTCACAAAGAAAGAAAATAGGGAAATATCAATCTAATGCAAGTGCACATATAATTATGTTGAAATTTGAGCAACTAAAATCTTTAGGCCTATCTTTCATGTTTTATGAGGCATGGTACATAGAGATGCCTACATACCAGTTATTAAAGGGTAATCCTAAGATCTCCTGAGTGTGTTTGCTTTAGTAAGTTGGGGAATATACAAGAAGACTAGAAATAAAAGTATTTAATGATGATAGGAAGGTATTTGTGAGATCTGTTTCAAATATATCTCTGTATCCCCGGAACCTAATATAGTACTCAGTACATCAGAAACACTTAATAAATGTTTAATTTGATTTGAGTAAATATAGCCCTTAATGTTTTCTGTGGGCAAACTTAGAAACAGTATAATGACCTATTCTTCCCTCCCTGGCACCATTGTTTCTCAGCTCTACCAGTGCCAGCCATTTTTCATCTTGTTCCTGCTTCTACTAATAGAGCTTTTCCATCCTCAAACCACACTATCAGAAATCACATCTTGGAGGAGGTAAGTCACTTAACCCTGGATTACCTGGGATCATACAGCCTCATTCAAATCCCTACGTTGTTTTCTGACGTCACCAACCACATGCAGACTTCTTCAATATTTTGCTCTAATATAGTGGCCTCCACAAAGTCAATGTCAATCAACTAACCTTTTATTCCACTCACTATTGTTTACATTCCCAGACTAAATCACAATTTACCTGAAAAATCAATTCCTTATAAGTGTTATTTACCATTTAGAATGTAAGCTCTTTGAGTACAAAACCTGTGTTAAGCATTAACAATGTTTAGTACAGAGTTGAGGACAGCTGTCACTTAATGACTTTTCTTTCAGTCTGTCCATTTTGATTTAAATAATGGTTAAAAGGAGGGAGAGAGGAAGGCAGAAAGGAAGGAAGGGAGGGAGGGAAGAAGGGAGGGAGAAAAAAGGAGAGAGGGAGGAAGGAAG
>JAJPUD010025095.1:6647-17966 GCA_023553655.1 Myrmecobius fasciatus | reverse complement strand
TTACGGTAGAAAGCCTGTTCCATTGTTCCCTCTTCATCAATTTTAAATTTAATATGATCTCATATAATAGTGTGACATAAGTGATTAAAGAAGATTATGAAAAATTTTGTTTTGTTCAGTTGTCTCAGGCTCTTTATAATGCCATTTGGATTTTCTTAGCAGAAATTCTGGAATGGTTTGTCATTTCCTTCTCTAGCTCTTTTTACAGATTGGGAAATTCAGGCAAACAGGGTTAAATGACTTGCCCAGGGATATACTTATCAGGGTATCTAGAAAGATGGATCTTCTTGACTCTAGCCCCTGCACTTTTATCTGCTATGTTACCGAGCTGCTTGCATTATTATTTAGCTTTAAATATGGTGTATAGATCTGTGATATATCTGCATCATTTGGACCACATTTAGAGTTTCACATCCAATTCCCAGCACCATAAAAAAGACATTGAGAGATTAAAATATATTTAGATAGGGGTCTTCAGAATGGGATGACAGATCTAGAAACTGTGTAGGGATGGAAGAAAAGCAATTTTTAGCATGGAGAAGAAAATCAGGGGTGACATAATTGTCTTTAAATATTTGAAGGTTTTTCATATGGAAGAGAGTCATCTTATTGTGTTTACATAAAGGATAGAACCAGGAAAAAAAGTAGATAAGAATGTAACTAGATTTTGGGTCCACTTAAGAAAGAATTTCCCATAATAACAGTTGAAAATGTGCTACCTTATACAGTAGTAAGTTTTCCACCCCTGAAAGTGTTCACATAGGACTGTGTGATTATAATACTAATCTTAGTTTTGGAGACTTGAGAAAATGCATTTCTTACTTTCATTACATAAATGGGAGACTATGGGAATAGAATGTCATATCAGCCATGTGTTGGTTAGTTTGGCTGAGTATTTTTTTTCCTTTTCTTTTTAATTTTTCTTATAAGAGATGGCTCCATAGCTATTGAAGAGAGAGAGTATAGATTCATATATAAAAGTGATGTGTAAAAAAAAGAAAAATATGAATTAGATATTTTTCTCTTCTCCTTTCTCTTTCTTTATGTTTCTTTCTTTTTTTCTTTTCTTTCAGAAATTAATTTCTTTTCTTTCTCTTTTCCTCAGAAATTAATCCAATATAAGCTATAAAAGAAACTTCTGAATTGTGTATGAAGAATCTAGACTAGATGATTTCATGCAGAGATTTTTTTCCCTCTTTAATAGTTTATAATTCCCAGGTAAAATATCATTTCAAAGTGGTTCATCAATAATTGTTGATGCAAGTAACTTCTCATTTTTAAAGTAAACATCAGGGGCACCATTCTTCTGAACCTTTTGCAACTTATCAAATCTGCATTCAGCTTTGCCTTTGGAGTAAGGAAAGGACTGCTTGATGTCCTGTTGAGGCCACAGTTCATAGCTTTAGAAAAAAGAAACAACATGCTTTTTAGAGAAATAGAAGCTAACTTTTTCTCACCTTAGTAACAAAGGATCAAGTCATGGACACACACAATGCAGTGGTGGTGCCAACAGACATATTTCTTAAAGTGACTTGGAATTGTAGGACATTTGGGGACCCCTAAGTGATGCTATTTAGGTTGTCATTTTTATTTATATTTTAACAAGTATCTTAAACATCACTCTTTATAACATATTTTTCATTGAAGTTGTTTGTATTCAAAAGGTCTTGAATTACTTAGTACTATTTTCTGTGCCTGTTCCTTGAGGAAGTGGTTATTAAGTACATGAGTATAATTTTATTTCTGGACTAAGGAGAGGTCATTTGTAGGAGACAAATAAAAGAAATCTTGCTTAGAAGTTTTCATTAGCTTCAATTATTGAATTCAAGGCTAAATAACAATAAAGTAAACTATCTGATCTTTTATTTACATTTTATTCTTTGAGAATTCCTACTGATATTAAAAATTAAAGCAGGAATGTCTGTTCATTAGTTCAAAACAATAACAAAAAGCCAAACCCAATTCTCCTTCCCACTAAGACTTTTCAGATGCTATCACATTAAAATCTCATCCAGCAGATGTATAAGCTCAAAATATTTCCTTATTTTCATGAAGCATAACCACAATCTCAATTCCATTACAAATAAGAATGCAGTATAATTCACAAAGTTTTTATAAAATATTTATTTGTGAATTTAGCTTCTATTACCACCTACCAACCCCAAGTTTCAGCTTAGATAACATTATTAACTTTTTTTTTTCTGGTTAATAATTTGCCTCAACTAAAATGTTTTCTTTTTGCTACTTTAAGTGCCCTTGAGATATAACTTGTTGAGGTCACCCAGAATGTGTTTCTTCATTTTTTTTCTTGGTTGGGAGTTACTAAACTCTCTCCCAAATGAAAGCCACTCTTTCCCTCCAGTCTCTTCATGAGTTATCAAACATTTCTACTTCCAATTTTTCTTTGATTTAATTTCTATACCAGAGTGTTTCCTGCTTTAGGCATGAAACTAGAAGGCCAGAGGGGGGTAAATGATGAAAGAGATTCTTCAAAGATCTGAAATATTTTATCTGCACTTGATATAAAGTAAATTATTTTTCTTCTTTCCAATAACCAGAGTTTTCCTTGATCTTGGAATCATTCAAAACCTAGTCCCTGAGTCCTATATAAACTCCAATTCTGCCACAAGAATTACAGTACAATAAAACACTAGTAATCATACAAATTGTACTATCCCACCTCTACACAGTTATGAGATACAGCAAATTTAAGAATGCCAATTTTTTTCTCATCACTGAGTATTTATTATATATAACAAATACATGAAAAAGAAAAAACTATATTGTGTGATATAAATAGTTTATTTACATTACAGAAAAAACATCAAGACAATGTATACTATTTCAAATATATCCATACATAATCAAATATAGCTGTAATACATGTTTTCATTGGTGTCGATTACCACAAATGCAAGGCAACATGTGTAGATCTCTTGTCTTAATCTTTTGTCTATAATACTGAATTGTGTAGTCCAAGCTCTCTCTGTAGTCTGGCCATTGTGGAAACATGCGCTCTTTAGATTAATCTTGTAGATGCTCTTGTTGTGTTGTCTGAACTGTAGTGGCCTGTGTTTTGCTTCTGTCTGTGGATCCTGTTGCTTCTGGGACATTTCCTGAAAAGTGAGAAAGAATTCATAGATATCCAGTTAGTAGAAGCTCTGGCCACAAACACATAATAGAGAAACAGAAATGCTCTGGCGATATTAGATGAGAACAGCAGCCTTTGGAAGTTGGGATCCTTCATTTGTTGCCTCTCTTTCTATGTGGAAGCATGAGCTGCTTTCAATAAACATCAGAAGCAGGAAAGCAACAAGATTGTCTCACAGCTTACAATAACTCTGGACTCCTTAATTACTGGGCATACAGAAGAACTTGGCATGATAACCAACATGTTCTGAATTTTCTTATTGATGTTAAAGAGCTCTGATGACTTCACATAGTTGAATATTTTATAATTTCAGTATTTTATTCATGCTATCATGCTACTAAAGTCATTTTTAATAAATCTAATAAATATATATGTGCATTATTAATTTAAAAGAGTCAAGAAAAAAATAAGATTCTTGGATATTTTTTAGTTCAACCTAATCTCCTTGTGAATTCCTAGAATGATCTTGGGATTCAATTTGGGCCAATTATTACACACATCCACAGTTTAACAATAAGGCTAACAATCCATGGGATAGACTCAGGATCTCAGACTCACTATGTTTTTGCCTCTAGGTTCAACCAGAAGGGATTAGTATAATGTACAAAAAGAATAATAATATGAAATAACAGGTAAAATTCTATTCTAAAAAACTCCTTTGTAGACCTTAATTTTATTATTGAAATACAACAGTCATAATGGATAAATTATGTCACAGTCATCTCTGAGTCTCATTTTTTCTCATCTGCAAAATGAGAAGAATGATATCATTCCTCTTAAGTGTTTCGTAAACTATAAAGTATTATATAAATTTGAGTTATTTCCACTATTGTTACTTTTGCTAGAAATCACATTTTCAGTTTATTGGGAACTCAAAATGACAAAGTGGAAAACTACTTTCTCTCTCCTATAGCAAATGTTTCCAGACCATAGAGGGGAAAACATTGGTCTGGACTCAGATTCTGGCCTTGCATCTTTCTATGAGACCTTTGAAAGTCATTTAATCTCCTTGAACCTATTTCCTTTTATCCACAAAACAGAGGTGATAATAAATGTACTACCTCTTTCTGAATAGGTTGTGAGGAAAATATTTTGTAAAACATAATGTGGATGTGAATTGTTATTAGCCTACTTCTAGAGTTCTAAGTCTCAATTCTTCAATTTGTAAAATGAAGGAGTTTGAGTAGATAACCACCAATGTTTTATATAGTTTGAAAATTCTGGGTCCATAAAATGAAATAGTAAAATAAGCATGGGGAAGAGATAAGGGGAAAGAAAACTGAAACATGAGAGGAAAAGAAATGATAAGAAGGAAAGGGAACAAAAAATTATTAAGGATTTACTATGTATCAGACATTGAGTTAATTATTTTATAAACATTATCTCCTTTGACCCTTACAGTAATCATAGGAGGTAGGTGCTATTATTATCATTATTATTTCCATTTTATGAGGAAACTGAGACAATGAGATCACAAGTTCAATCCCATTCTATTCAATTTATGCCTAACATAAGTGAAAGGAAAAATGACAGTAACTCAAATTTTGGACAAATTATCTGAAGTCTCTAGATCTCAGTTTCTTTACATGTGACAAAAAGCCTAGCCTGAATTATCCTTAATTTTCTTATGGCTTTAAAAATTATAGCTTTATGGTTTTCAAAGTTTAGTTACTAAAAATGGGTCTAAATAATCAGGTGCTTTCCTGAAAGGTAGTTAAAAAAAAGTCTTGGAGGGCAAAAAAAAAGTATTTGTTTTATTAGATTATTTTTATAAATAAATCTATACCAGATTAACAGACACCATTACCATCAACCACCTACAATAACATACAAGTCTTTTGTAATGCAAAATCCTTTTTTGCTATCAGGTTTTGCTATCAGTTTATATAACTGAAATATGGGGAAGGAGGGTCAAGAATTGTTTTGATTTGGAAAAAACGCCATTCATTTTGGGATCTTTCTTGGATACAACCTCTCATTCCTCCCTTCCCCAAAACATTTATTTATCCAGTTATTAAAGAATTTAAATGATCTTTTTTATTTCAAAGTTAAAAATAAAAAAATGAATAAATCATGTCCATTTTCAAGAAAAATCACCACTTATTTTCAAATATCTGGAGTACTATAGATCTGTATTAATAAAAAACCAAACCAAAACAAACCCCCAAAATCCAACAGCAACAAAAAAACAAATACATTTTAATCTTGTGAATAAATCTCTTCTCATAGTATTGCTGGTAATAACTAGGCTTAACATTTTTAAAATATTAGGATTTTACTAATAGCAGAAACCTAAACTTAAATATTAAGTAAAGTTAAATATTGATTGGTCTGGGTCCCAGAAAAGAAAATAATAGTAAAAGTTTTTTTTAATATTTACAAGTAAAATTATTACCTATATTATTTGGTAGTCATGGTCTATGTTAAAAGCTTTCATAGATTCTTAAGATAGGGTATTTGTGTTTGTATATATTTAGTAATATGTAATATATGTGTGCATATGAATATATGTGAATCAGATGGAGATAACTGATGTTAAAACAAGAGATTGAGATTCTCAGAAGGATGACAAAAAGCTTCAGATAATGGACTGTTAACTCACAAACAGCATGTATTCCTAAAGCAGGTCTCTAATCATCTACCCCAATGGGTCAAAAGGTGCACATTTCTCAGGAACAAAGCACATATGGGACCCAGTTACCAATTCTACTTCTGGCTTTTCATAATATCTCAGTTAACTTCCTGTTTCCATTCATGAACTGGGGGGAGGTAAGGAGTGAAAAGGAAGTCCTCTAAAGTTTAATAATTTCTTTACTTAATTTTATATATCTATACATATATATATATAATATATATGTATACATACATATTATGAAGTGTTTGAGTATATATATACATATATATTTTAAATAATGTGTTTGAGTTGAAAAATAGTATCTTAGGATTTTAGCCAGAATGTCTTAAAGACAGGTTAGTTCAGTGGCTTACAAACTGAAGGCCTAAGAACCCTGGAGTCCTGCAGATTTGTTGCAAGGGGTCAGAAAGCCTTATGTTACTTAGCACTGGCACCTTGATCTTTATCTAGTTTCAAGAAAATAGCCAGTATGACTTGGTATGAGAAATGATTAATTATATCTTCTCAGGACTGAAAAAAAAGAATGTCTTGCACAGGTGTTGCTCTTTTCCATATTACATGCATGTATACATAAATAACATATATATATGTGTTTTACATACAAAATGCAATTTTAGTTGTGAATATTCATTACTGAATTTATAGTAGCTTTGTTGTCATGTATTTTCTGAATCAACAGTTACTAATAGACTAAAATATCTTATATGGGTCTGCAAAATTTTTGCATATTAAAAAGGGGTATTTATATTTGAAAAGGTGGGAAATCAGTGACTTAGTCTCATGTAACTCTTGTCATTTTTCCAAGGAGGAAACAGAAACTCAGAAAACTAAAATGACTTGCTCTAGGTCACCTAAAAAATTGAGCATTTGAGCCCATCAATGGGATCATTTGTCATATCAAGCTGTACTTTTGATATATCATGTCAACTAGAAATTTTGGGGGAGAATTTAAAGTCTTTTGACTATTGGTCATAGTAGATTGAATATATCTTAGAGAAGGGCAAAGGAGAAAAAAATAGTTTTTCATAAACAACAACAAAATCTCTATTTGTCCTAATCATTTTCCAGCTAAGTGGAGCAGTGAGTAGAGAGTGGGCCTGGAGTTAAGACTTCAGCTCATATATGGCTGTGCAACCTTGGACAAGCCACAATTTGCCTTAGTTTCCTAAAATGTAAAATGGGGATAATGATAGTACCTACCTTGCAGGATTGTTGTGAGAAACAAATAAAATAATGTTTGTAAAATGTTTAGCACAATGCCTGACACATTATAGGCACTAACTACATAAAAAACTTATTCCCTTCCCCGATTCCCTGTTTTGCAAACAATGGTCCTAAACATATCTTATATATTGCTAGACATGCATATTAAAACAACTGTCATGTTATTTGAAAGTTAACACTAGCTCTCATTTGTCCAAACTAATAAAGCAGAGTGATTATAATAGTCATAAATGATAACAATAGTAATAATAAAGCTATGTTGGAGTTTAGTTACATTTTTGAATGAACTCAAATGTCTGTAATTTCTGGGACTTCATACCATTGGCCCTTTAGAAATGTAGTCCCACAGAGAATTAGCCTGGGAAAACCAATTAAAGTGCCTAACATCCATTCTGCTCCTCTGTTCAATCTTTCCTTATTTTCTCTGTCCCTTCTGAGGGTGTGAACAACATAATTTTTTAGATTCTTAGAGCTCTTGATTGTTCTAAATTAATTGTCTGATCTACATTTTCCCTAGAGGAAGAGGTTAAACAACTATAGAAATTATGTTGCTTAAAAGTTCTTTCCTTCTGTCTGCCTTCGTCGCTGGGGAAGAGGTGAATGATTTATGCTTCTCTCTCAAGGAATAGATTCTAAAGTTTGGCTCTAAATGTTTGATTCTAAAGTCCAATGAGACTATAGGCTGCCTACAGAATTTGAGTTCATAACATAAAAACTTTCTGAGAATAAGCTGTAAGTGGCTTGTAATTGCCTCACTCATTTTTTCCACTGTATATATGAACACAAATGAAATGTGTAAAAAAAAACTTTAAAAAACTGAAATCATTCAGGACAAAAAATGAGTTGGGATATTTGGTTCAAGATACAGTCCCTTATGAGACCTTTCCTAATCTTTCAATTTTTAATATGTTCTCCTTTTTGAAACATTTGGATGATTTTGTATATATGCTTTGTATTTATTTATCTATGGAAATGTGGGTGGCCCCATTAGAATGGAAGCATCTTGTGGTCAGGCAGTGATACTTTGCTTTTTTTCTTTGTATCCTCACCTAGTACATTGTCTCATCTTAGAAATTGCAGTTCAATCTTTTTATTTTAAAGTTAAAGATATATAATGACTATGGTTGCATTAAGTTGATTTTAATTATAATTTTTTGCCTTCATGTTAGAAAAATTTGTCTAACATGGGAAAGAAAGAAGGATTTTCACATTTGTTTGATTTTAGGAATAAGCAAAAAAAAATCACCCTTTTAAGTAACTTAAAAACAATTTTTTTTAACAGAATCAGAGAATTTTAGTGCTAGAAGGAACCATAAAGATCAGCTAGTCCAATATTCTCATTTTAGACAAGACAATTTCATTTCCAAAAGACCAAACATGTCCAAGGTCACAAGACAAGAAAAATGGCAAAACCAGGGTTAACAACCAGCCAGATCTTTTGATCCCTGATTTCAGCATTCTTTCTATTACACTGCACAGATAATTTATATCTTTGTAGGTATGCCTAAAAACCATCTATATTAATGCTGAACTAAGTCTTAAATTTCTCTCTCCTCTTTAAAAAAAGAAAAAATGATAAATATTTAAAAATGCAAAAAAGAAGCAATGTCTAATCATACATTTTTGGAATCCCATTGGAGTTAGGTAATTTTGAATATCAGAAATATGAATTTATGTAAAAAGTGATCATAGTATTGGTACTAAGCTTAGAAATGTTTACTCAAATATATTTTAGGATGGTTAATATGTAAAATAAAAATGGATATCATTTTGTAGGACTATTTGATAGATAGCATATCATTAATGCTTTTAAATACTGTTACTATTTATAGGTGAAAAACTAGAATCCCTTGAAAGAAGTCAGGTTTTATAGTTTTCTATCAACTTCTTTAAAACCTTTCTTTTATTTCTTATAATATTCAATTTTTGGTTTCTTGAGTTATATTTGTGTTCTCTGAAACCCATTTTAATTTAATCCATTGACTTATTTGGCATCTAATACTGAGAGTACAGTTGATGAACTCAACTTGGCTAGAGAGCAGCTGAAAGCTCTAGCTGATGATTTTTTGCTTTAAGCCTTTAGGCCAAAGGAGGATTTATGAAGCATTTTTTGTCTTTTTCAAGAGCAAATGTCACACTTGTCCTCAAATCAGATAGTACAACACAGATACTGAGATATATTATGGCTCTTATTTTCTAGAGATATGATGCTTTCTTTTATTTCCTTGTTCTTTGAAAAGATTTTTTTTGGGGGAAACCTTCTGATTTATCTTTAGAACCTTACAAACTCAATGATAGTATAAATTAGTTTTACTTTGTGAACTTAGGAAAAAAAACAACCCAAAACAAAATACCTTGGCAAAACTTACTTGAAACTTTTCTCTGGCGAAAACAGATAGGCTATTAGAAATAAATTAATCCAATAACTTGTATTTTACAAACTATGAGTTCTAGAGGTGTCATGATGACTAAGATCATACAACTATTTAAAAAAAGAGATAGGGTCAGAACTCTGCTCTTCTGACACTTAATTCAATGTTTCAGATAGGAGGGATCTGAAATCCTACTCTCATTCTCAAAACAAGAACACCCACACCAAAACTATATTTATTCTTAGGATAGCAGTTCCTATACTTTGGAGACATATGTTTTGTTTTGTACTTCAAGGATATCCATTTGTTTATTCCATTTCTTTTATAATTACTATTTTATTCCCTTATATTTCTGTGGTTAAAAGTAACCTTTTATATTTAAAATAAAAGACATTTTATGCTCATTCCCCCCAACGCCTTTAAAAACAGTGTTATTAGGTAGGTGGGCCAGAGGATGATATAAATATACCTTATTTAGATTTTAGCATAGTATTTGACACACTGTTTCATGTTATTCTTTAGAAAAGATAGAGATATGTGAACTAGAAGATAGTCTAGTTAGAAGGATCTGAAATTGGTTGAATGACCCTGCCAAATCAATCAATAAGTATTTATTAAGCTACTACATACTTGGCATATCACCTTGAAAAGAGAACTTTATAGTATTCTAAGGAATTGAGCTTGACTGTGCTGTTTATGATTTTTATCAATGACTTAGATGAAGATAGCATCTTTATCCATTCAGATAGTTAACATACTAGATAATAGAGTCATGTTGCAAAAATGGATACTAACAAAAAAGGATAATAACAGTAAATGCTTAATAAATATTTGTTGACTGAGAGAACACTGTACCAAATTTAATAAGATAAAAATAATATGTATTATTTGGACATTTTAAAACATCAACATCACAAGTACAAGAAAGAGAGAGTTATAGCTAAATATTTCTGAAAATAAAATATGACATTTGAGAGGACTGCAGTAAATCAGTACTATGATATATAACCTAAGTAATTTAATGCAGTCAGATTGTATTCTGATAGGCAGAGTATCTGAGATTTAATTGAGGAAGGTGACATTTGCAATATACCCCCTGCCCTGATTGGACCATGTTTGAACTGTTTCCAGTTTGGGGTGCTACCTTTTATGAAAAAAACTTTGATAAATTGGAAAATGTCCAGAGGAGGGTAACTAAGATTATGAAAGATTTGAAGATCACTTCATATAAATAATTCATATATTTGGAGATATCTATTTGGGAGAAGAAAAAAAGGGTGACATGATAGTTGCCCTCATATATTTGAAGGTGAATTAAACTGACTTTATTTGGTTTAAGAAGACAGAACTGGGAAAGTGTGTCAAAGGTGCTTAAGCAAAAGTTTAGGTCTGATACACTGAAAAAATCCACCTATCAATTAGAATTATCCAAAAATAGAATGAGCCACATCAGGAGAGGTTCTCCTTCATTAAAAAATCTTCCACTAAAGGCTAGCAACCACTTATTGAATAAATCACAAAGGAGATTTTTGTTCAGGTATGGATTCATATATACAGTAGTTAAGGTTCCTTCCAACTCTGAAATTCTATGATTCTGGGAAGTAGTCAAGGAAAACAACAGTAACAGTAGAACTATTGTTAGGTAACATAATGGCACCAATTGTTGAATTTTGAATGAGAGACAACAGATAAGTGGGACATTGATACTCCTAAGATGCTAAAAGAACAATGAAATTTACATATTGGATAAATTGTCTTTGGAGGCATTGTGGGTAAGTATGGACAAACACTACAAAGGCTGAAGTTTGAAAAGGTTTTATTTTCATTGAGACTGTATTTATATTAGTAAAATCCTGGTTACACAGGGTTATAAAATAGGTTAGAGAGAAAAGTCCCTAATTGCTTAGAATAGAAATAAAACTAATAACTGATAATTT
>JAJPUD010025094.1:1620-17966 GCA_023553655.1 Myrmecobius fasciatus | reverse complement strand
CCTGCATTTGCTTCATGTTGATTTTGGACATTAATGATAAGAAAAATAGAAATTATTATAGATGACCTGTAACAATATTTTTGAATTATACTAAAGCAACTATTGATCAGTATCTAATAGAGATAATAGAGAAATTAGAAAACACCCTCGAATTTGTAAAATACTTTTTGTTTTTTTCAATCTTTATGTTTTAGAGATGGATTCTCAAGTCGCCATTGGTCTGTTATGTTGATTGAATAGTTGGTATCAGAAAACATTCAGAGTGACCTGGAACAAGTATATCTATGAATTATAAAAACTGAGCCAAATAAGCAAATCCAAAGAAGACCAAATTATTGGGCTGTCAATTTGAAATTATTTCTCAAAACTGCATTTTCTTTCTTCTTCCCATTGAATCACTGAAAACTCCCTCTGTGCTTAACAGTAATGTTTTCCCTGAATACACTGAATCCATTCAGTCTGTCCTTATTTTCTTCCTTCACTAATTACACTGCAAACTCACTGGGTGGAGAGGTCTGTTTTTCTAGCAAGTACAACAGTATCAAGCTTTAATAAAGGCATATGATAAATAGTGGACTAGAAATATTACAATTATTCTTTTTGTCTTCATTGTGCTATTTTCCCCATCCTTCTCATTCAATGACTCACATTCTTTACACTGATCTATTTGTGTATATGCATATATATGTGTGTGTGTGTAAATTCCCTCTAATTGTATGTTCATCCTCATTTTTTTTCCCTTTTCAACCTCTGTGCCTTTCTTCTAGCCATTTTTGAGATCTAAAATTAACTACCCAATTTTCTTCATCTCCATTTGTAGTCCCTTCCTTTTTTCAAAATATGATCATGTTTCATCTCCTCCAGACAACCCTCCTTCATACTTCCTTTTCTTTCCCTCCCTCCACCCCAGATTTATTCTAATGCTTCATTGACTCTGAAGAGGTTGGTATAGGTCATTTTATTATATCTAATGCATTTAGGCTCAGGGAAATATCCGGTTCTATACTGATTTATTTGCAGCTCTTAGTATGTGTGAATGAAATATATTAATTACTGTCAAACCATGTGGTGAGTTAATAGTGAAATCAAACTAAATCACTAGAACATAATCAAAAAAATTAATTCCTCATGACCTTCAGTGAATATAATTTCATTTTAAAGTTCAGAAATCACAATGTTGTGTTAATATATATATGCCTATGTTGACAATACTCTGCTAACTTAACTCAATTAGACAATTCATATTCTAGATTGTTGTTTCTCAAGTTTTCTCTCAAAAGCTCTCACAATTAAAACGTGAATTAGAATTTAGAAAGATAGATAGATCCTTCTATATTATCTATATCTATATCTTTATTGCCATTTTTGCATCAAGACTCAACTCATCTAAACATTTACCTTTGGTAGAAACTATATCTACTGAAACCTAAATAGTTTCATTAATTGCTTCTATCATTTCAGACAGGTCCTTTAAGCTCTGGTTGTGTAAAAGAGAGAGAGAGGAAGGAAGGTAAAAAGAAACAAACAAAAATATGTTTTTAAAGGCTTAGAACTTTGGAGAAATTTGACGTCACAAAATAAAAGAATCAGTAGAATCATCATTTTGTGTATGTGTGTGAAATGTTCTTTATTATATGAAGATTTGAGACTATGTTATGAAGGTGAGAGTTACATAAGTGAAGCTATAGAAAGAGAATGAACTCTCATCAAGGTGACTGATGGAAAAAAAATAAGGAAATGAGGCTGAAAGTAAGGTTCCAGTGCACTGTTAGTCACACTCTTTTCCTAGAAAAGAATTATGGCAAATGTCAAAAAGAAATTAATGGTGAGAGCAACTGACCTGGACATCTATAATTCAAAGGTTCAAAATCTTTCAATAGAAATCAGTCTAATGAACTGGGGACATCCCACCCCATATATGTATGTATATGTGTATATATGGAAGAGAGAGGGAGAGACAGAAAAAGGTTAGCCAGGAAAAAAAAAAAGATAAATTCTCTCTGATCTATTTTCACATGACTGACAAAGCGGAGCTAAAACTATTAAGCTTTACCATGGTTTGAACAAAAATTTCCACAAGGGTGTGTGTGTGTGTGTGTGTGTGTGTGTGTGTGTGTGTGTGTGTGTGTTTCATAGCTTCTTATTTTCCTTTTCTTTATCATGAGTCTAGGACAATACAGTCTCTGCTATATATCAATTAGAGTTTTAATTGACATCATTTAAAATGTAATAAGAAAAAGAAATTATAAAAACATAATAGCTCCTTTTCAAGGGAGAGTAAGGTACTGGAAAATATCAAGTTTTGGAAACATCTATCTTTCCATAAATTAAACATGCCTGGACTTTTTAAAATGTGAAGCACTAGGGGATGCAATGGGTAGGAAAGAATTAATCTATTACCAAATATTGTAAGAATAAAGGATATTTTAGAAATATACATATATTTTCTTTTAGTTTCTAATATTTTGGAGGATATGAATATAAAAATGTCTTAGAATAAACAACTACAAGATCAGTGAATTATAAATTCATAAAAGCTGCTCACTGCTATTTAAATTTACTGCCTCAAGAGGTCCATTAACACTTTACTTAAGCCTGATTAAAATATTTGGTCTGAAAATTCTCCTTTGTAGAATATAAACATTTTCAGCATTCTTGTCAACTAAAAGGTCTAAAAAGATTACAATATAGAACATATGCAGGATTCATTAAGCAAAATGAGTAAATAGCTAATCCAATACTGCCTCAAACATTTGGAAGAGTGGTCCTTCCTACATCCTCAAATCATATGAACTAGGGAGAACAGAGAGAAAATATTTTAACAATTTATTTTTGTTTATTTGGCCAGTATAGCTTGTCATGAAACACTCACTGAACATAATTAGCTCTTCTACAATCCTAATCCAAACCTCTTTGGATACAGGAACTGATTGACCAGATGGTAAGCAGCAACATAATGCCTCAGCAAATGGAGGCTTGAGTTCAGGTTCATAGGCCACAGGACAACAGAGGCAGATTGTGCTATGTAAGTGATGTATTAAACTCAGAGGAGTTGGAATTGGCAACTGTCAATATAGGCCTACTGCCAAAGGGCAAACCAAATGCTGTCATTCCTCAGTCTGGATCCACAATAATGTGATTGGAGAAAGAAAGGAATAAGGATAGGAAGTAGAGTGGAACTATGTCAACTTCTAAAAAACAAACTGAGAATAGTCTAGTTTCCCAAGAGCATTTAGGAGACATCTCTCAAAACAAGGGTATGTCCTTTTTTTTTAACTTACCTTGTAACCAAAGGGCTTATTTTACAACTATCTTTTGCTTTTAATTATTGACACTAATTGGTTAGTAAAATGCCTTATGACTCAGGCTGACAGTGTTTAATGGAAGATAAGCTTAATTGCACAAAAGCAAAGGAAGCAATTCATTAGATCAGTCTTGAAACCTGAAAATTATGGACAAAGCAGACTCCCCAAGTGGAAATTGAGCAATTTAAAATGTTTTAATTAAATTTAAAACCAGAGCTTAGAAAAACTAAATTAGCTAGATTGAAGAGGATAAAAAATTATGAGATAAAATATATGGTCATTATTAGATTACTCAAGATATTCTCTACATTCATCCCAGTGCTGGTAGTTACAAACCTAAGGTTTGCAAAGAGCAACAAAAATAAAGAAAACTTTAAAAGCATTGTGTCTATTTCCAAGTACACATAAAATATGTATGAAAATCTTTAGCAGAATTAATTTTAATGCCACCAAAATAACAAGTAATCTTGGGGGACTTTATAAAAGATAGTCAATAAGAAGTTTAATTAAGATTTGTTGTAGGGGACAGGAAATGATAGAGCAAATTAAATGTTCCCATTTATTCAGTTTAGATTCAAAAATTCATAAAGTTCCTATTTATTTTATTATTTTATTATGGTTTCCACATGCTTTCCACCTGACCTGACCAGGTTCATTTTAAAAATTTAACTTTTCACACTGGGAAATGACATGTTTAGTAGTGATTATAGTGAAGCTTAATTTGGAGTCAGTCAACAGCATTTATTAGAATGTAGCAAATTATAGATTATGATTTCATTTTTCTGTAATGAAATAGGAAGAGTGAGAGGGAAATATGGGGAAGAGAGATAACAATGATTTCAAAAGAAAAAAATGGCTGAAATAAGCATGTCCTGGTAAATAATACTTAATAAATGCTTGTTAATGGACTGACTGAAAAATTCTTGATAAGAGAATAGTTTAGAGTTGTTTTCTCCATTCCTTCATGTGTCTTCACCCCTCTGTGTCTCTCACTACCCATGTCCAAGGAATATAAATATTATTTCATTGATAATTATTTTACATTTGAGTTTATACATGAAGAGAATTAAAAATAAGAAAAACATTTTTAAAGAAAGTTAATAATATAGGTAACATATGGCTGGGCTTATAATTTCACCTACATATACAGCTTTCAGGTGAGGAAATTCCATCTATCAAAGAAGTTCAGCAAAATTTTTTTGTAACCTACAGACTTTGCATTTCTTTCAATATTAAGAGGTTAAGTAAATTGGCAAAAGTCATAAAGTCAGTATATGTCAGTAGCAGTTCTGGATCCAGCTTTTTGTGACTTAGAAACCATCTCTATATCCACTATGCCTTTCTACTATAATATTAAGATAGTTGTAAAATGTCTAACAAAATAAGTGCTGACCATGGCTCTCCCATGCTCATAAACCTTTCAGGAATTTTTTATTTTCTATAGAACAAAACACAAATGTTTTATGTTAGCACCAAAGATGCTCCACAGTCTGATTCCTATTTCCTTTTCCAGTACACTTTTAAACTATTACCCTTCCTACACTTTGTGATTTAGCCTAATGGAAGCATGCACAATTCTCTATAGTACATTCTGCCTCCTTACCTCCATGCATATACAAATGCTTGGGATAGACTTCTACTTCCCAGGCATTCCTTGGTGCTAGAATATACTTCTTCCTTCAAGAGTCAGTACCAATGCCATCTTCTCCATGATGTCTCTGATAATCCTACCAAGATGAAAATATTTCTCCCTCTTCAAAGTTTTCTAAAGCGCATTGTCTATAGGCCTACTTTGCCTATTACACTCTACCATGTAATACACTTGCATGTTTCTAATGTGGTTATGGGACCCCTTAATATAGTTTACAAAATATTTGAAGGCAAAGGAAACATCAAGTATTCAACACTCCATCTGTGGCATCAGTACAATGCCTTGAACACAATATACATTTAAATATTTATTAAACTGAATCATATAATCAACCTTTGAAGAATCTGTAAAACAAGTTACAGAAAGTAAATGGCAAATAAGTGAAAATTTCCATGAGTGTGTATTCTTGATGTGTGCATTTAAGAAAATCTGAGAATTTTGGAATCAAGGCTCTCCATAAATAATTTCAAGCTTGTTTAACCCATCAATCACTCATATTTGCTGTTCCCACGTCAAAGTGAACTACCTAACCTTTTCCTTTATATTGATTTTCCCCACAGTTCCACACCTTTGTTTCCTGACATTCCCTCTTCTTGGGATTTCTTCACATACAGGCCTTCTGCATTCATTAGTGCAGTGATTAGTGATTAGTAAGATTAGTACATTGATTGGATACACTGAAGCAATTTTTTAGGTGAAACATTCCCAAGAGTCGCAATGGATGGACAGATATGGATGAGTTAGAATCTGTCTCACTGGAAATAAATTTTTGAATTGAGGAATTTGCAACATAAGAATCTAGCAAAATCACTTGTATATACAAAGACTTAAGAGGAAATCAAGGCATTGAAAAGTCAGACAAATCAGGCAATTTGCCTACCATTATGTAACTACTGATAGAATCATGATGGAGACCCAGAGCTACTGGAAATTATTCTGGGTCTTTATCATTATGTAACACACACTACCTCGATTTAACTTCTCATTGAATTCATCAACATTTTAAAATTGTATTCAATCTACATCAGAAAATCAACAAATCCAGAATATCCCTCAATTTATCCACTTAATTAAAACCCATTTCCTTTATCTATACATTTTGTTCTATCTCCATTATCACAGTATCCTAGTTTTGAAACCCAGGATTCATGTCTGAATTTTTCTATTATTAAGTTGGTGACTTGAGAACTCACTTTGCCTCAGTTTCCTCATCTGTAAAATGAACAGATTAGGCTAGATTTTCTAAGATTTCTTCTAGCTCTAAATCTATGTTCCATCAATTTCTTCTCCTCCTTTTATCAGTATCTAATTTATCATTAAGTACTATTGATTCTTATTGCACAATATCTCTCATGATAATTCTTTTCTACTCCCCCATCAATAGCCTCATCAAAGCCATTATCCCCTAATCCATGGACTACACTTCCTGGAAAGGTTTACAGACTCAAATTTCACCCACCTACTTCATTTTTTATTGTAATATCAACTTGGCTTCCCTAAAATATTCCATTTTATCAAGCAACTTTACCATATACTTTTTTAAGTGCCTAAAACTGTGTTGAGAATAGTAGGTAGTCAATAAGTATTTTTGATTTATTTTTAAATTCTTGATAAGAATTTATTTGCAGACATAACAAAAGTAGGGATTTGGCTTATGCTATTTGTTTTTACTATGTATTCTCTCTCTTATTTTGTGGAATATTAAAGGCTATAAGATTCATAACTGAATATGAATAGAATTTTCATTATATTATTTCAAACAATGAGCCAGTTTAGTTGTCATAATTTTTCTTATCATGGCAGTTGTTCTTCGTGGAAGATTTTAAATAATCCTAATTAGTGGAGCCATACCAAAACTGTTTTCCCTCTGATCTTCTTCGAAAAGTCTGTGTCAAGAATTCACTATGAATAATAAAGGATAGGAACAAACTCAGTAGGTAAAAATATATGTGGGAAACTTTTGAAGTCAAAGCTAATCACAAGTTGACTAAGACACAGCAATTCTGTCACTGTGAAAAAAAAAACAAAACAAAACAGCAAAATCCCCAAATATATTCAGTGGAGAAACATAAATGAGACCTCCACATATGTTCTACCGTGAACCTTCATCATGACACAGAAGTGATGCTGGTGTCTCAAAGGGTATAACAAGAAATTTTCAAGTCTGGTGATTGACTTTGCATCATTTCTAAGGACAAAATTAATTCAGTGCAGAAAAGCTCATTCACCAGATGGTAAATTCCTTTGCTCTTTGACAACTCATGAAGTCCACTAATCCAGACCTAGATGGGTGATGAGCTCCATGAGAGGAAGATTTGCACAGTTCAAATAGCAGATCTTTTGAAGAAATGGAAAAAAAAGCAATATCCACAATATAGACACAATGCTTTTGCAATGTTTAACACTTAATAATGTGTTGAGGTTTTTGGTTTTTCGCTTTTAATCATTCATGAAGTAATATACAAAAAAGCAGAAGTATGACAAAAATAATATAGAGGTTGATTTTGTGAGGAAAGTAAAAAAGAAATTGAGTTTGTTATACTAGAAAAGAATAAGAGTAATGTTTATTTAAATTTTTGAATTTTTTTCAAATTCAATTCAAATAATCTTCAAAGATACAGATTTCCATTTTCTTCTGTAATAGGAAGTGATGAATTAAATCATATAAGCAACATACACACACACACACACACACACACACACACAGAGTTTCCTATTTGGCCAGTCTTCTAACAATTAATGGATAGCTTTCTAAAATATATTGTAAACTTCACTCTCAACAAAAAAGAATGCACTGAATAGGTTTAAACCTTTAATTGATGTTTCAAGATGCATCTGTTATTGCATTGGAATGCAATATAGTGATTCTTTTAGGACTTATGGAGATCTGTAAAATGATATATGATGACACCAAATTAATAGTGTACCTTTTCTTTCAATGAAGTTTCTACCACTTTTAAAATGCCATTTCTCACTACCATCAGTATAAATATTTTAAGCAATACTTTTCTCTATGAAGTGTTATGTTGGGAAGCATAGCAACTAAACTATTTGTTGAATTAAATATGATTAAATGTGTTATAATTGCATCTGAAGATTAAATATTCTCCAAGTGACTGAACAATATTTTATTTTGGCTATTCAGTGAACTTTTTGTGTTTGAGTCTGTGTTTCAGATAGAAGTTGGCAGATGACTTCTGAATCAGCTAGGTTCTTTTGTAGTTGCTATCTACCTTTCTTCTCCACAGATACCAACACTAAATTCAAAATAAGACTTGGGAAATATCTTGATCCTGGGAGTTGATCACTTTAGGAAAATGCCCCTAAGATAAGTGAAGATGATGAGTGAAATTCTTATATCATAATTTTAGAATGAGAAAAGACCTTAAAGGAAATTCACTCCTATCAGCTCATTTTTCAAATTATTGCACTTAGATTCCCCCCTCAAAAAAAGTGTTTTCATCAAGGAGAGTGGTCTGAGTCACAGAACTAGGATTTGTGCCAAGAACCTTTGATATCAAATTCAACACTATTCATACTACAAAGGAGACATATTCTATCACTAGCCTAGAACACTTCCTGTTATACCCTTTAGGATGACACAGATGTCATGATGAAGCATCAGGATAGAACTTATATCTTTCTCCACTGAATATATGTCAACATTATTCTGGGTTTTTTTTTGTTGTTGTTTTATTTGTTTCTCCCAGTGACACTGAATTGCTGAGTCTTAGTCAACTTGTGATTAGCTTAGACTTCAAAAGTTTCCCACATATATTTTTGCCCAGGACCATTTCCATCCAACAAATCATTATCAGAATGTTTTAATGGTTACCAACCAAATATTTCAACTACTGTGTCTTATAATATTGACTGTAAGAAATGGCAATTGAAACTCAGAGTGAGAAATGATCATTGGGGATTATGTGGCTAGAAAAGGCTTCAAGAAAAAAGTAGGACCTGAACTGAAATCTACTTAGGATTTGGATGTCAAGAGTATGAATGAACATTTCAGATGTGGAGGAAAGAATATATTCATAGGTACAGAGATAGAAATGAAATAGATCAGTATAGAAAATACTGAAAACAGATTGGACTGTCAGAAATTGTGAATGTACAATGTAGAAAAGAAATGACAAGGGGGAAGGGAGAGGTAACCTTGCAAAAATGAAAACAGTTAAGGGAAGATTATGTCTGTCAAGCAAACATATTTAAACTTGAATAAGATCCCTTTTTTAAATATTCAATTAGCTCCCTATTCTCCTCATAATCCTGTGTTAATTTCAAAGGAATTTATTGAAATACGAACTAAGATTTTGAGTTTTTCAAATTTCTAATACTCCATCTAAAGCCAACTTTCCCTTTTTATTGAGTGTCTCTGCCAAGAAAGCTCTCCATCCTCAACTATACTTCCTGACTTTCCTGACTACCTTAGAATTTTAGCTAAAATTTCTCCTTCCATAAGATTTCTTTTCTTGTTCTTCTCAATGCCTTTCCCCTCAGATTATCTACAATATAGGTGGAACATATCTTTTACCTGCATACATATTGTTTGCATGTTATCTCTACCTATTGAATATGAGCTCTTGGAGAACAGACTTTTTGCCTTTCTTTGTATCTCAAACACTTCTCTCAATGCCTGACAAATAACAAGCACCACTAATTACAATAAATTTAACATTTGATTAGCACATTTGTATATGCTAATGTATATAATTATAAACTAAAGTTTAGTAAAGTCCATCCATTGAGATTAGGACTCCAGGAAGAGTTTAATAAAGTTGAGTCATTGATGAGAGTCATTTGTTTAATCCCTATACCTTGGATTATGCTTCAGAAACAGCAGACCCCAGAAAGGAGTTTTTTTTTTTAACTAGTTCTAGTAAATGGGATCTGGTTTTCCTTCAAATAATGTAGCTGACCAGAATGTCAGCTGATCCAAAAAGTAAAGATGGTGAAGTCTATGGTCATGTATTTAATTGTTCTTGAATTAAAATTCTAATTTTCTTTAGAGTGCATGAGAGTATCCCACTCCAGAATTTTAAGTGAATCTGAAGCTAAAGAAGGTGAAAATCTCCAACTGATAAATGGTCAAATGATATGAACAGGCAATTTTCATTTAAAGAATTTAAAGTCATATATAGTCATATGAAAAGATGCTTTAAAATATTACTGATGCAAATTAAAACAACTCTGAGATAGGAGATTGACTAATATGACAGAAAAAGAAAATATAAATGTTGGAGGAAAGGTATCCTTTTTCAGGACTGGATCCCAATTAGGTCATAGGAAAGGAAAATGATCTACATGAACAAAAATGTTTTAGCATCTCTTTTTGTTGTGGCATAGAATTGGAAATTGAGGAAATTTCCATCAATTAAAGAATGGCTGAGCAAGTTGTGGTTTATTAATGTAATGGAATACTATTGTGCTATAAGAAATGATTAAGAGGTAAATTTCAGAAAAACCTGGAAGGTCTTACATGAACTTATGAAAAGTAAAGAAGCAGAACATTGTACATAGTAACAAGAACACTCTGATGATCAGCTATGATAAATTCAGCTCTCAGCTCTTCTTAGTAATATAATGATCTAAGAAAATTCCAAAAGAGTCATAATGGAAAATGGTGTCCACATCCAGAGAGAAAAATGATAATGTTTGAATGCAGATCAAAAGACATTATTTTCACTTTTTTGTTTATTTTCCCTCATTTTTTCCCTTTTTTTGGATTCTTCTTTTACAACATGACTAACGTGGAAATATATTTAACATAACAGATATTAACATATCTGTATAACATATCAAATTGCTTGCCATCTTGAGGAGGAGGAAGAGAAGGAGGGAAGGGAAAAATTTGGAACTCAAAATCTTATAAAAAATGAATATTGAAAACTATCTTTACATATAATTGGAATTCTTCAAAGAATTGTATTTTTCCAAATATCTGCAAAGATAGTTTTCAACATTCATCTTTGCAAAACTTTGTGTTCTAAATTTTTCTCCTTTCTCCCTATCTTCCCCCCAGATACAAGCAATCTGAAATAGGTTCTACATCTTTACATATAATCAGAAAAATATAAAATGCTATTTACAAAAAAAAATTAAAGAGATGAAGATCATAGACAAATATCACACCACATCCCTACCCAGGAACAGGTCTAGTGCTTCCAGTAGAGTGCCTTGTCTATTATATCCCTAAAGAAAAGGTACAAAGGCATCACTGTAAGATGTGAGGTATTCAGTGTCCTCGGAGATTTAAATTTCCTTGATCAAATATGTAATCTACAAGTGTCCTACTCCATTTGTGGACTTTATGGGTCTCAGCTTTCCCCATTGATGCTGAATATATTCATGTAAGATTATATTTACTGATACTTTTTTACTATGTGTTACTAGTAAATCCCTTTGCCAAGAGCTAATTCTTTCTTCTTGCTGACAATTAAAATGCCCAAATTGGGGAGTTTAGTGAACACAGGTTTATTAGATATAGAAAGACTTATAGATCCTGAGCCTTTGGAGGATTCAACATGGCCATGAGAGAAGTGGTATGTAGATATAAGATGTAGCTTTAATGTGCTGAGTTCCTATTATGGGGGAATTATTTTGGTGTATACAAAGAAGAATAATATATAACCCCTTCATCCATAGAGTCTATTGTCTAATGGGGATGTAAGATAATGAAAGAAATTATTATAATAATAGCTAGACATTAAAATATGATAAAAAGGCAATTCTAAAAGTCATATAAATATATATCACTACTGATCAAAAAGAAAACATTAAGTAGAAAAGATTTGTTAATCAAATTGATTTAAGACTAAAAAAAACTTAAAGAATTGCAAGGTTAATGAGTTTTAAGTAATATTTCTAAGTTAAAAAAATAAAGCACCAAAATATTAGATTTTCAAGGTATTATCTTCTACAATTCCCATTTATATATCTCATTTGGAGACAAAATTTGGTAAGTAGGATATTTTCATATTGATTACATTTCAATTGTATGACTCTCCAAAAAAAAAAGCAGTAGTCAAGAACATGGAATGTAGAACACATTACAAGGGATTTAGTTGCATTAAAAGGCATTATCTTATATTTTTAAAATGTACATAGAATATTTACTAAATGAGTCAATTATTGTAAAATGAAAACCATATTACTGGTTAATCTTTTGGTGGACAATTCCAAACCCTTAGTTCTAATTTTTATGTACTTTAACATAGATATATTATTATTCAATATTGCAACAAATACACAATTGCACTGTAACTGTTTTATAAAAAAGAAATAGCGTAGCTTAGTTTTTCCATTCAGTGTGCTTTCCTTTCCATTTGTGCCAAGAGCAGAAATCAGTGGGAAACTGTTTAGCATAAAGATTGCATTTAAATACAACACTCATTATGCTTTGCTAAATCCTTCTGAGTTCTGGAGAAATAGCAACAGTGGGCACACACTTATTCTTTGCAATTGTGTTAAATTCACAGAAAAGAGAAAGGTAGTCTTTTTATTATTATTGGAAAACACTGGAGTTTATTAAACTACTGCACGTAGATGCATTTTGTCAAAATAATGTAAGTGTATATTTGCCTTTCCAATTTAATAATGGCTTCACTTGTATCATACATTTAAAATATTACTGAATAGGACACCATATTTCTGGGCTTTGTGGTCTGACAAATAAAGTTAATCTAGCCAAATGTAATAACAATGAAAGATGTTTTGTATATTATCTACCTAAGATTTCAAGATTGCCATTACCTCTGAAAATTTACATTCAACTGAATTTCAGTACCTGAAGACATTTTACATTTTTATCCTGAAGAACATTTTATCATATGCTTAGATTACAAATTACACAAGCTACCAGGAGATAATGGGGAAGTAACAATGAAGTCTGAAAGATGCGCTGCTGAGAGGAGGCACTAAGTTTTATAAAGATACCAATTTTGCTTTAAAAGAAGATATTATAGAGGGGCCTTCAGGCCAATGATAGCAGAATAAGCAATAAACCCCATAATGCTCCCATATTCACCTTCAAACAACCATAAAATAATACCCCAAACAAATCCTAGAATAGCAGAATCAGCAAAAAGATGAGGTGAAGTGATTTTTGAGTCTCTCAAGACATTTGGAATATTGGTGTGAAAAGTCTGTCTCACTCAGTTAAAAGACAAATGACATCCAGAATAGGATGCATCCAAGCAATCCAGCAGTAAGTCCCACTTCAGCAAAACAAACGTAGATACTTAGTGTGGTGGAGCATGCAAATGCCAATAGGAGGACCCCTAACATGACAGAAGATTGCTACTGGAAGAGGTAACTTTCATCTCTAAAACTGCCAAGTGCTTCAGCAAAGAACTATGTAAAAAGGCAACTTCCAGGGGCCAGACTTTTACATGCTTCAATGTATCCCCAGGAAAACATAGAAGCATCCCACTGACCACAGCACATATCCAGCATTATTACTCCTACCTTGGCTTACCATTAGGTGAGCAGCCAAATCACTAAGGCCTCAAGCAGTGTAAGCCATCCTCAACACGCACCCCCCCAAGCACAACACCAGACATGAAAGTCCTCCATGGACCTTAAGACAGCAATAATATTATAGCAAGCAAATAGCCAGGGTCTGCAGTACCTGACACAAGAAACCTGAAAATACCCCTTCCACCCAGAAGCAAAGATCAAATTTAAAAAACTGGGAAAAGGTCAAAAAGATAAGTAAAAAAAAAACAGACAGACAGACAAAAAAATGATCATACAAAATTATTATTATAACAAGGGAGATGAAGACATAAACTCAGAAGAGAACAACAGTGTCAAAACACCTGTAGGCAAAAGTGCAAAGAAAATCTGGAAGTGATCTCAAACCCAGAAAGAACTCATGAAGTGCTTTTAAAAAGCTAAAAAAATAATATAAGAGAGATGAAAAAGGGAAAAAGGGAAATGAAATAAAAGTGATACAAGAGAACTGTTAAAAAGTCAGCAGGTTGGAAAAAAACAAAATAAAAAAAAAGCAATTGCTTAAAAAGTAGAATCAGCCAAATAGGAAAAAAAATACAAAAATCTACCAAACAAAATATTTTTTTAAAAAGGAAAATGGCCAAATAGAAAAGAAAGTTCAAAAAGTAATCAAGGAAAAAATATCCTGAAAAGTTAGAATTGGGCAAGTGGAAACCAATGTCTTTATGAGATAAGAATCAATCAAACAGGTAGGATGAGCAAATATAATAAAAATGACAATATTACATTAATTAATATACTTATTTAGTGTCATACCAATCAAACTCCCAAGAAATTATTTTACAGATCTAGAAAAAATAGTAGCAAAGTTCATCTGGAAGAACTAATGGTCAAGAATTTCAAAGGAATTAATGAAAAAAAAAAATGCTGATGAAAGTAGACCAGCTGTGCCAGATTTAAACCTATATTATAAAGTGGTGGTCATCAAAATTATTTGGTACTGGCTAAGAAATAGATTAGTATATCAATGAAATAAAATAGGATCACAGGACAAAATAGGCAATAACTTTAGCAATCTAGTGTTTGATAAACCCAAAGACCCCAGCTTTTAGGATAAGAACTCACTATTTGACAAAAACTGCTGGGAAAATTGGAAATAAGTATGGAAGAAATTAAGGCTTCACCCATATCTAACACCACATACTGTCAGGAGCCAGCACCCAGAAGGAGGCCCTTCCCCCCTTGAGAAAACCACACCTCCAGGGCCTCAGTTCCAGGAATCAGCCGACCTCGAAATGTTTCAACACCAGATATCTTAATCGACAGAAATTCCTTAAGAATGTTTCAAACACCAGGTGTCCTAACTGATGGAAATTCCCCACACTCCTTCCCTTATACTCCCACATTTTTTCTAAAGAATATATATATACTGTACCTACACACAATAAACTCAGACCTTGACAAGAATCTGCTTGGTCTCACCTTTCTTTCTCTCACCCATTACCCCTTCAGGCTAGGTTCTCCTCGACCCCATGAATAACCTCGTCCCGCTGGATGGGACAACATACCAAGATAAGATCTAAATGGGTTCATTATTTAGACATAGTGATATTATAAGCAAATTTGAGAAACATAGGAGAGTTTACTTCTCAGACTTGTGGAGAAGGAAGGAATTTGTTTCCAAAGAAGAATTGGAACTCTTAATTGAAGACCAGATAGATAATTTTGATTATATTAAGTTAAAAAGTTTTTGTATAAACAAAATTAATGCATACAAGATTAGCAGGGAAAAAATAAACTGGGAAATAATTTTTACACTTAAGGGTTCTGATAAAGGCCTTATTTCTAAAACATATAGAGAACTGACTCAAATTTATAAAAATTCAAGCCACTCTCAATTGATCAATGGTCAAAGGATATGAACAGACAATTTTCAGATGAAGAAATTAAAACTATTTCTAGTCATATAAAAAGGTGCTCCAAATCACTATTGATCAGAGAAATGCAAATTAAGACAGCTCTGAGGTACCACCTCAAACCTGTCAGATTGGCTAAGATGACAGGAAAAGTCCGTGATGATTGTTGGAGGGGATGTGGGATACCGATACATTGTTGGTGGAACTGTGAATGGATCCAATCATTCTGGAGAGCAATTTGGAACTATACTAAAAAGTTATCAAATTGTGCATACCCTTTGATCCAGCAGTGTTTCTATTGGACTTATGTCCCGAAGAGATCTTCAAAGAAGGAAAGGTCCCACATGTGCAAAAATGTTTGTGTCAGCAGTTTGTAGGGGGTAGAAACTGGAAACTGAATGGATGCCTATCAATTGGAGAATGGCCAAATAAATTATGGTATATGAAGATCTTGGAATATTATTGTTCTGTAAGAAATGACCAGCAGGGGGCGGAGCCAAGATGGCGGAGTGAAAGGGTGACTCTCTTCGTCCTCCTCCGAACTTCTCTCAAATCAACGATAAAATAAGCCTCTGAACTGATCTTCAAGTCAACGAATCAGGAAATATTTGGATACTGCTTGCAGATATCTCTGAAAAACTTCACATCAGGTTTGTCTAGCTCGGACAGAGGGATAAACAGAGGACTTTGGCGTCAGAGAACTCTGGTGGAGGCCGGAAGTAAGGGTGGGACTCAGCTCAGCTCAGCTCAGCACAGACTGGCAAAAAACTCCAAACTCCAAACTCCAAATTCCAAACACCTGGAGTTTATCTGAGGCACTCCGGACACTCTGCCCTGATTGGGGGCAGGTGTTCTGGCAAACTTGCCTTGTTTAAGGAGTAATTCGGGCTTAGTCCTAGCCCCCACTGGCCCAGCACCTTAAATTAATTGGCCGAAGCGCCTCAGGGCAAAATCTTCAGCCGGCCGTTTCAGCCGTTTTTTTTTTTTTTTTTTTTTTTTTTTTTTTTTTTTTTTTTT
>JAJPUD010025093.1:0-17969 GCA_023553655.1 Myrmecobius fasciatus | reverse complement strand
ACCTGTATGTTGGCAGTGGGAAAGGATTGGTCTTAATCCTTCAGCATTTCCTCATCTTTAACCACCCCCTGGCCCTCAAATACTCTCTCTTCTTTTTAGATATGCTGCTGAATTTTTAAACCTTACTTCTACAAGAGACTAAAAGATCCCAGTGGCTCTTGAGTTTAGAGTCAAGAAGAATCACAGCTTCTCAAGAACTGTGAGATGGAAACCCAACAAATGTTCCTTCAGTTCTTGTTTGAAGGTCTCCTCTTTGAAGGAAGGGGAATTCCCTGTCTCCCTTGAAGCAGCCCTCTTTACTGTAGAATAGCCCCTAAATAACAGGAAGTTGCTCCTTACTCCAGTGGTTCTGGGATCTCCCTGAGGTGGGCAGGTCCTCTGGTGATATAGATCCCAAACCATCCATGCTGGCTCATCCTGTGTCCCTCCTGCCCATGCTTTCTTCTCAGGTCACCATAAGGTGGTCCTTCATCAAGCTGGAGGCCTTCCTCTAGTTTCCTACCAGGGGAGCTCGTTGTGGATCTTTGCTCATTTATTTCTTCAAGGCCATCCTTTCTATCATGTCTCCTTTGTAATTTCTTATTTGTTATGCATGATATCCTGCTCAAATCCATCATGGGCTTCTCCATCCCCCCATGGTCATCCTCAACTTCAGCTTTCCTTACAGCAAGCCCAATGCCACCTTTTTCCCAAATCCATCATGGCTCCTGATCATAGAACAACAGCAACAACAAAGATAATCATGGTACCCAGGCATTTATATGGCATTTTGAGATTTTCAAAACATTAAAAAAATATCATTTCATTTTTGTCCTTACAATCCTGGGAGATAAGGGCTATTATTATTTCGATTTTACAATTTAGGAAACTGATTATATGAATTGCCCAAGATCATACAACCAGCAAGCATCTGAAATGGGATTCAAAGAAAATTGGGATTCAGGTCCAGACTCCAAGTCCAGAGCTCTATTCCTACTTCCTCAGGGCCTGGCAGCTAACTCCCAAAACATTTGGCCTCTTCCCTCATTTTACAGATGACGAGAGACTAAGCCTACATTAAAAACAAATCCGACAGGAGTGGCTAATTGGGGCTGGGAATGATAAATCTGAAGGCCTTGGAGGGAAAATAACCACAGTAATGCATGATCTATACTTAGAAGCAGTTATTGGCTTGATTGCCTTAGCCTGAATCGGAGCGTCTATAGAGTTAATGATTTGGGCTGTTTTCTTTCAAAAAAGAAAAAGAAAAAAAATATGGAACGTAGCCAGTATTTCTTTTTAAATGTAAATTGACTTTTAAATGACAGCTGAATGCATTCCCTTACCCCAACCACTGATTGAATACCTTATCATGCCTCCTTCCACTTTACATTTAGAAATGAGATTTACTAGGAGTTCCAGGAAGAAGCAGTTACAATAAACAGGCCTCTTGGAACTGGCCCAGATGTGTACAGCTGCCCAGGCTCATCCACTGTGATAGTG
Organism: Myrmecobius fasciatus; assembly: GCA_023553655.1. Taxonomy (NCBI): domain Eukaryota; kingdom Metazoa; phylum Chordata; class Mammalia; order Dasyuromorphia; family Myrmecobiidae; genus Myrmecobius; species Myrmecobius fasciatus. The sequence goes on along the minus strand of JAJPUD010025093.1, from coordinate 16,487 downwards.
GGGATGGAGTGGGTATTTAAAAGCCTACCTTTTAATCTCAGCAATGAGAAGGGAATGGAGTCTGTCCCATGACCCCCCCAGTAACAAGTTCACTCTAGGTCAGGCTTCCGTCTATCCTGAGCAGAAAGGAAAGGCCATTGGGGCAGCCTGATTCAGTAGAAAGATGGTGGGATTTGACATCAGAGAGCTTGGGTTCCAGTTGACTTTAAGCAAGGTCACTTTCCTGGACCTGTTTCCTTCTCCGTAAAATAAGGGGGTCAGATTAGGTAATGTGGGAGTCCCTTTCAACCTAGGATCCCATGAGAACCATCCCACAAGGCTGCAAGCTGTATGTAGCAAGCAGCCTAGCGCTTAGGGAGTGCTCACTATATACTTATTGATTGATTAATTAGAAAGAGTATTGGGTCTGAAGTCAGGAGAAACTGGGTTACAATTCTTGCTCCCCCTCACTGTGCCTCAGTTTCCTTTTGTGTCCAATAGCGATGCTAATACTTCCCCCATTTTTCATGGAATCATCAATATGCTTAAACTGTAGTAGAAATGTGAGCAATTAAACAACTTGAACTTGGAAACTAGCTGCGTGCCCTGAGATTGAGTTCCGGTCTTGCCATTTTCGATCCTGAGCAAGTCACATCCTCTCTTTGGGCTCAATTCCCTCTCTGGGGTTAGATTAAATTAAATTAAATAGATAAGTCAACCTATCCCCCTTTACAGATGGGAAACTCAAGCCCACACAAAATGAGTGTCACGTCCAAACTCAGTCACATGATAAGTGGGGAGTCGTCAGGATTTAAGTGGAGGTCCTTTGTTATCAAACACAGTACCCCTTTCATCTATTTAATAATAGGAAGAATTAGCTAGCATTTATATAGCACCTACTATGTGCCAGGCACTGTGCTAAGCACTTTATATCTATCTATCTATCTATCTATCTATCTATCTATCTATCTATCTATCTATATATCTATATATATATATTATCTCATGTGATCCTTACTACAACCCTTACTACAACTTACTACAATAGGTAGACGCTATTATTATCATCTCATTTTACTATTGAGGAAACTGAGGCAGAACACAGTACAAATCTAAGGCTAGATTTGAACTCAGGTTTTTCTGACTCCAGGCCCAGCTAAATGTCTGCTTCCACTTCACTCCACTGAGCCCCCTTGGTTTTTCCTGTACAATGGAGGCAACTCTACAGGCACTTAGAAGGTTCTTGTGAGGGGAGAGAGGAGGGAGGAGTTTGACGACTCTAAAAGACTATAGAAATGTGGTCTGGTATTCAGTCCTCAGTAAAAAGTTCTTCTCCCCTACCTCCTCTCTCACTGATTCCTCCCTTTCAATTATTATTATTATTATTAGGTGGCCAGGCCAGTGTTCAGGTGGGAAGAATTGCTTCTTCTCTCACCTCCTCTCTTCATTTTAGCTATTTCTCTTTAGGGTTCCCCTGCCTGTCCCCCCAAATGGACATAGAAGCTCTTCCATGAAGGTTTGGGTGAATGCAAATTTGTTTTTCTATTTTAAAAATAACGTGATTCTTCCTCTACTCGCTCCTGATTAAAAACATATTTTGGGGTTTTAGGAAGCAAGATCCAGGACTTGCAAAGGAGTTAAAAAAAAAAAAAGCAACAGCAGCAGCAATAAGCTTGTTTCCATGGTGAAAAACATCCGCTGAAACATCATCCGGAACGCAGGACCATTGGTGGTTTTACACATTGGGCTTCTGGAATGGCTGAGGGGCTGGCAAGGAGGGTTATTGCAGAGGGGAGGCAGGGAGGCAGAATCCTGGAGTCTGGAAACCTCTCTGATAAGGGGCATTGAGCCTCTGTGGGAGGCAGAGTCAGAGACCTGTGTTCAAATCCTGCCCTGGGACCTTGGTCTAGTGAAGCATCTCTTTCCAAAGGGTGTTTTTCTTATCTTGAGATGAGGGCTTGGGCTAGCTCCCCTCCAGGCTCTCTTCCTGCTCTGGGTTATCCCAACCTCTGAAAGCTGAAGGTCATTTCACTTTTCAATAGCCCTTTTTGTCAGGAGCTTTCCCTAAGATCCAGCTTAAATCTGTCTCAAATCTATCTACTCCCTCTTCCAAATGACTGCTCTTCAACTTTAAAAACACCTGACATGGCACCCCAGAAACTAAAAGCTAAAAACTGTGAATCCCTTTGACTCATCTTCATATGACATTGACTCAAGGTTCTTATTGGGGTCCTAGGTCTGGGGTCCCAAGAGGTCTCAGAGGGCTCCTCATCATGCCCAGGAGAAACCTTGGACTTTGAGAAACCAGATTCCTTAGAGGATTGGGTCAGGCAGAAGTGGAGGAGGTAGAAGAGGCACAAGAGGCGGAGGCAGTTGCAGCTACAGGGGCAACGACAAGGGCAAGGGCAATGGCAAGGGCAGGGCACAGGCATACAGGGGAATTGGGGCCGGTAGAAGCCACAGTTGTAGGTCTGAGGAATTAGGAGGGGAGTGGTGAAGAAGTGGAAACAACAAATGCAGCCTCCTTTATACAGAGGGATGGCAGTGAAGGCAAAGAGAGAGAAAAGACAGAGCTAGGGAACAGATAGAAAGTCCTCTGAGACTTATCAGACCTGAGGAGAGTGATATATTCCTGGTGATTTACTTGGGGACAAATGTTACCTTCAGAAGGAACCTGGTACCCAAGACCAAAGATCAGGGGTAAAAGTCAGATTCATTGGCAAGACACTGACAACCTTAGAGGATGGGGGGCATAAAGATGGGGGGAGTGCTTTAATCATAACTATGGTTTTAATATAGGGGATTTAGAATGGGTGAGGAGGGCATGATCTGTCCAGGATGGACAGTTTGGATTTTGGAGTGATGGCTTAAAATACAGCCGCAATTGGAGTCAGACCAAGGATGTTGTCTCACTGTAAAGGATGGATTAAGGAGGGTAGAGTCTTCCACATCTATTAACTGAAAGGAAAGGGAGGGGAAACAGCATTGATAGATATAGATGAATAGGTGACAGGTTGATAAAATAGATAGATAGATGATAGAACATATAGATAGAAAAGATAGATGATGGGTAGATAGGATACACAGATAACATAGGATAGGTAAATGATATCTAGGATAGATAATAGGTAGATAGATAAGTAAATGGGATAGATAAATGAAAGAATAGATAGTACAAATAGATGATAGGTAAATAGGATAGGTAATTAATATATAGGGTAGATGATAGGTAGATAAGATAGACAAATGATACATAGAATAAATATAGATTTATAGGGCAGATATAGAGATAGGATAGATGGATTGATAGGTGATTTTTCTGTTGTCTAAGCACTTCCTATGTGTCAAGCATTATATTAAGTGTTGTGGATAAAAATACAAGTAAATAGAACAGTTCTTGCTCATATAAGATGCTATATTAGAGTGGGGAAAGACAAAATATAAAAGAGTACAATAAGGAAGATAATGGTTGGTGAGGAAGGAAAGACTAGAGAGAGTGAGCCGACAAATTGTATACTGCAAAAAAGCAAGAATAATACAGAAAAAAAGAAATATAGCAAGGATGCTATCCAAGAAGAAAGACATCCCTCCCAAACCTAAAGCCACAGATTGCACTAGAGAAATACATAATCATGGGTAACGAATAGAGGGAGCTACAATCTTAATGAAAAACAAAATCTCAATATTACTGAGATGTAGGGGAATGTGGTACTAATATATGCTTCTGGAGGTCTATCTCAATCAAAAGGAAGTGAACATTTAAGAGAGGCATTATACATATTAGGCACACCATTATTTGCAAATGATACATAAAATTATTATACATTTGAGTAGTTCTGGACATTAAGAAGAAACAGATAAAAAAGGGCAGCTGCAGTATGTGCATAGAGAGCTATTTTGCAGCCAAGAACATGTGAGTTCAAATCCCCCTTTATGATTCCTATTAGTTATATTTTATTGGGCACGTCACTTAACCCTCTCAAGTGTCTAGACAACTCTCTAAGTCTTTTAATTGTAGAGAAGATATTAACCTGGATGAAATAAATTCCCTTATCTGGGAATTCCCTAAAACAATCAAATCCCAGTCTCTATCCCTTTATACACAGGTGAAGAAATCTAGGAGCTCATGGGATAGGGACATGGGAAAGAGGATTTATGGGAAAATCAATGGAGGGAGGAATCGAAATCAAATAATTTTGGAGATATACTACAGAGGACTGGAGAAAAGAAGGAATGAAAGGTGGCATAATGGAGTGGAAAAAATACTGATCTCAGAGTAAGGAGAGATGAAGGTTCAAATCTGACATTTACATTCCACAGGCACAGGCAAATCACTCACTCTGAAGTTCAGTTTACTTCTCTGTAAAATGGGGATAATGACTGTTATAGTTGCTTCATGGTTGGATGGTATTGCCTTTCATTCTCCAAGAGGACCAAAATGACATCATTATGTTAGAGTCGAGTTACATTTGCCTCATAGAATTGTTGTGAAGATCAAATGTAAAGCACTGGGAAAGTCTCAGAGGGATCCAGAAATGTTAGCTATTACTCGAGATGTTCAGGAAAATCTTCAGTTCAACCAAAACCAAAACTCAACAACTCAGATATTAAATGCAGGTACCACGTATTGTGGAAGGTGCTGGGGAGAGAAAGACAAAAATGAAATCATCCGTAGACCTATGAGCTTCAAGGGTCTTTAAAGGTCACCTTGCCTCCTCCTCCTTTTCATTTTCCAATGAGGCATAAAAAGATAGAGCACCTTTTCTAAACCATGCCGGGAGTCAGAGGCAGATCCAAGGTTTAGATCAGTCTAGTTATACAATTAGATATTGTAAATATGGGAGGACTTCAGCTATCTTGACTGCAATTTGCTCGCTCTTTCTCTCCCTCCTTCCTTCCTTCTTTCTTCTTCTTCTTCTTCTTCTTCTTCTTCTTCTTCTTCTTCTTCTTTTTCTTCTTCTTCTCCTCTTCTTCCTCTTCCTCCTCCTCTTCTTCCTCTTCCTCCTCCTCCTCCTCCTCCTCCTTTCCTTCTGCTTCTCCTACTCCTTCTCTTCCTCCTGCTTCTCCTGTTGCTCCTCCTCCTCCTTCTCTTCTTCCTCCTCCTCCTCCTCCTCCTTTTCCTCCTGCTTCTCCTCTTGCTCCTCCTCCTTCTCCTCTTTCTTCTTCTGCTCCTTTTTCTTCCTCCCTTTCTGCCTTCCTCCCTTTCTCTTTCTCTTTCTCTCTCTCTCTCTTTCTTTGTCTGTCTGTCTATCTGTCTGCCTCCATCTCTCTCCCCCTCTCTGTTTCTCTCTTTGTCTCTCTGTCTCTTTGTGTCTCCCTTGACTGAAATGCCCCTCCCCCAGATGTCCTACCTTTAAGAATTTCTCATTACCCTAAGTGCCTGATTCTTCCTCCTGGATTCTGGATCCCAGCCCCTGGCTGCTTCTAATTCCTTCCCTTCCAAAATTACTGTGTACTAATTTTGCACCATCATAATGGCTTTAGTATACTATTTATCCACATGTAAATATACTTATATGCAAACATATGTTTTTGTATATTTAATCATACATACATATATTTATATAAATGACAAAAATTTCACTTATAGCTTTGTATTCCCAGTACCTAGCATTGTGCCTGACACAGTCAACTCTTAATAATTGCTTGTTGATTACCGATTAATTAATTGATTGAATTTCTATTCAGTTATGAACTGGGTCAAATAAAAGAGTTTTCTAACTGGGAAGGACATTAGGAACCATCTAGTTTGACTCTCTAATTTTTAAGATAAGAACACAGAAGTTCAGAAGGATGAACTAATTTACAAGAACACACAATGAGTGAACCTTGGAGCTGGAGCCTGAACCTCTGCTTTTGGAGCCAGGACTGAGGCATTTCCTACCACCTCATTGTCAGCAGCCACTTGAGAAGGCCTTATTAGCCAAGTCCCTTTGCATGAGACCCAATGCTGGGAAATACATCTACTTCTCCCTGATTGAGTCTCACTTGATTGGATGTAGGCTTCCTGGTAGCTGGAATGGGATCAAAAGAACTGGTCAGTGAGTGGAGCTGGCTTGTTCCCAGAGTGCTAACGTCATGCTGCTCACGTATGCCTTGTCTTTAGGGTTTGATAATTAGGACAGAAACCTTAAAATCTTCCTTAGAAATCTTGAAAAGACCTAAAGAGATTTCAATAGGACACTAAGGGAATTAGCTTCCTAATAGCTACAGCCATTTGAAACCAGAATGGGGGTCTTTAGAAATATAGTCGGTTCTTCTTCACTGGATGTTTTTGAGAAATTGTTGGAGATTTAACGGAGAGACAATCTGTTCAAATGTGAGTTGGTCTTGTTTTGGGATTAGAATTCCTGGGTACAAGTATTGCTGCTTCCCCTTGCCACATGTGTGACCTTGGGTTTCAGTTTCCTCCTCTTTAAGATGATGCATTTGGAATTGATGGCCTCTAAAATAATGATAATAGTACCAGCCCTGAAATCAGGAAGACTTGAGTTCAAATCTGGTCTCAGACACTTAATACTTCCTAGCTGTGTGGTTCTGGGCAAGTCACCTAACCCCAATTGTCTCAGCAAAAACAAACAAACAAACAATAAAATAAAATAATAATAATAACAATGAAATTAATAAAAAAGAATAGTACCTAGCATTTATATGGCACTTCAAGATGTGCAAGGTGCTTTATGGTCTCATTTAGTGCTTACATCAATACTAGAAGATAATTTTGTATTATCCCCATTAATAAATGGGGGATCTGGATCTAGATCTAGCTGGAGAATCTAAAGATAAATTCACATATCCTTATTTATAGATAATCCCTTCTAGCTCTAAATATATGATCCTATAAATCTCCCTGTGCCACAGTTTCTTTCTCTACAAAAATTAAAGTTTTAGACCATTAGGTCTTCCTAATCTATCATCTATGAACTTATTATATTTTAATATATAGTACTTTTGTTTCATTGATTTCTTTCATAATTCTATAATTTTGTTTATTTATTGAAAAACTTTGGAGAAGGAGAAGGGAGCACTAGGCTTTGCCAGGAGACCAAAGAGTTCTAAGGAACAAAAACTGCTAAATCTATGATCCTTTGGGCTCATGATTCTGGATAGCCAGGGAAGTCTCTTGTAGTTCTAATAATGTGGGATTCTGTGATGAAGAGAGAATGGTGAATGAACTTTAGAGGACAATAGAGAAGAGTGTGTGTGAATGTGAGTGTGTGTGTGTGTGTGTGTGTGTGTGTTGTGTGTGTGAATGACAGCTCATTCAAATATTGGAAAGCCTCACATGGAGAAGGGATTAGATTTGTTCTGTTTGCTGCCAGAGGGGAGACTCACAGAAATGGTTGGAAGTTACAGAAAGGAACATTTCAGATGAAAAGTTTCCCCAAAGGCAGAGCTGTTCCTGAGTGCAATGGCTGCCACAGGATTCAGTGGATCTCAATTATATGCCTGATTCCTCCTCCTGGATTCTGTGTCACCAAGAGACCTTAGTGGTCTCTTCTACTTCTTAGAACTGAGAAAAACAACCAAGAAATCCATGAAGATGAAAACCTGTCTTAAATGGATTTGGCCCATTTATATAACTTTATTTAAATATATTTATAATATTTATAAACTATATATAATATGACATCTATGAAGTATGTCATCTGTAAATATATATTTTTGTACCTACAAAAATACATCTGTAAAGATGAATCTATGAAGATATATCTATATCTATATATATTTATCTTTATAATAAATAAAGAAATTAGTGCTGAAACCTTCCTGAATTCAAATCTGGCCTCAGATACTTTCTAGCAGTGTGACCTTGTGTAACTCAATTTACCCTGCCTCAGTTTCCTTACCTAAAAAATCAGCAGAGGATAAAACTGGCAAACCACTTTAGTATGTTATCAAGAAAATTCCAAATGGGGTCACAAGGAGACAGAGATTAGTGATATGGATGAACAGCAACAAAAACTTTTGCAATAAAGGAGTCTCTTTTCTTGGTGGAGAGCCTTATTCAGTGATCCATGAGAAATTTTAGCCTCCTGCCTCTGTCATAATTCTGAGATTGGCCTTGTAATAGGATGGACTTACTGTTGAAAGAACAGAATAAGATATTATTTGTTTAGTGGGTTATTGTCACTGGTAGGCATCCTCAGGCAAGATCTGAATTTCCGGCAAATAGTAAAGGCTATCATTTGCTGTGCTTGCTCATTATCAGATCATTCTTGACCCAGAGATCCCTGATAGCATGATTTTCACCAGTGTTCTTTACTTAACTCAGAGCTTATTTGCAGGTAAGTGCTGCTGCAGTGGATAGAGCACTTGTCTTGGAGTTAGAAAGACTTACCTGCCTTAGACAGCTACTTGCTGTGGGACTCTAAGTCATTTAACCTTGTTTGTCTCAGTTTCCTCATCTGTAAAATGAGCTTGAGAAGAAAATGACAAATTATTTTTTGCCAAGAAAACCCCAAATGGAGTCATGAAATCATCTTTCTTTTATTCGATTATGTTATGGAAATGCTTGTTTTATTCCATAAATTAAAAAAAAAAAGAAAAACCATAGAATCATACTCTAGATCTAAGAGGAGTTTTGGAAGTCATCTAGTCCAACTCCATCATTTTGCAGATAAAGAAACTGAGGTTCAGGGAGGTGAAGTGTCTTGTCAGATAATATTATTAGCCTCCTTTCATAGAGGGGAAAATGGAGGCTTGGATGTGTGCAATGTCTTATCTTGCATTCTAGGCTAGCCTATTAAGTGTTTTTGGAAAGATTCAGTCTTCATGATTTGGGATCCATCAGATACTGCTCCAACTTTAGTCTAATTTAATATGAGGTCTGTGATCCTGGTGTCAGGAGTAGGCAGTGTGATAAGGCCTTTAGATTCTAGCTTATTCAAGGGGCAAGTGAAAAATGACATCACTGTAAACAGATGGGATTGGCTTAGAATCCCATTTTCATTGGGTGAAGCATAAGTAATGATAGAGATTGACATAACCATACTGTGGTGGCCTGAGGGACAGTAGAAGGGGTCACGATTGTGCTTTCTGCATCTTTCTGCATCAGTTTTCTGTGGCAAAAAGATGATTCGACATGATACCGAACTATTTCTGTCTTAGTTGGGTTCCTTGATCAAAGTCTTACTTTCATTTCTTTTCTTATGAGACAATTGGGGTTAAGTGACTTGGTTAGGATCACACAGCTAGTAGGTATCTGAAGCTGGATTGAATTTAGGTCCTCCTAACTCCAGGCTCTATCCACTGCACCATCTAGCTGTCCCCTCACTAACACTTTGACTGCAAGCTTTCTGCAGACAGGAACCTGCCTTAATTCTTCAGTACCTAGGACAGCGCCTCACAAACAGCCAATCAGGCAGCAGTTTTTTTTTTTTTTAACATTTTCATATATTACCTCATGTGAGCTTCTCAATTTCAATTCCAATCTTACTTCAGACACTTCCGTGCTGTATGATACTGGGCAACCTCATTTAACCTCTGATCACATCAGTTTCCTCATCTATCAATCAGCCAAGAAACATTTATTAAACACCTCCTATGTTCCAGGCACGGAAGCACTGAAACATTTGTGGAATATAAGCATCTGGAGAATGATGGCACCTACTTTCTGGGGTAAAATGAGACAATATTTATAAAATGCTTTATATATAAATGCTACAATTCTCACAATAACTCTGGGAGGTGGATGCTGTTATACCACTCCATTTTACAGATGAGGAAACTGAGGCTGAGAGGAATTAAATGACTTGTCAAGGGTCATATAGCTATTAAGGGTCTGAGTCAGAATTTAAACTCAAGTCTTCCTGACTCCAAGCTAATATTCTCTTCACTGTGCTCTGCAGATAAGGAAAGGAAAAACTAAATGAATGGCCCAGGTCAAGAACAGGGAGATAAGAATCGTGAATCAGTAGTAACAGAGCCAGGAGCAAGATTTTCTGATTCTAAAGCTAGCACTGTTCATCTTCCCTCCACCCCCCAATACCTTGGAGGCACCCGAGAATAAGTTTTGGTTGATTAACTTAGGATAAAGGTACAAGAAATATTCAGAATTTTGCTGGTTTTTTTCAGTCACGTGACTCCATTTGGGGTTTTCTTGGCAAAGATACTGGAGTGGTTTGCCATTTCCTCTTCAAGCTCATTTTACAGATGAGGAAACTGAGGCAAATAGGGTTAAGCAAGTTGCCCAAAGGCACACAGCTAGTCAGTGTCTGAGGCTGGATTTGAAATCAGCTCTTTCTGACCTATCCACTGCACCACCTGGCTGCTCCAAGCTTTTGTTTACCATTGAGAAAATGGCCCATGGAGAAGCAAATGCTTCTTGAGTGGGCAGCTGCATGCTGCTGTCCAGACATCATACCTAGAGCTCCCCCTTCTCTGGAAAGGCATACCCCCTTTCCCCCGCAAAGCACAAGCTTTGGCCACTCTCAACCGAAAGCGGTTTTGATTCAGAGGTTATAGATTCACAATTGTAGCTCATCACACACTTGGGGACTGGAAAGGAGAAAATCAGATCTGCTTCCTTGGTTTTCCTTTAGAACCTTTGAAAGAATATCCTTAAAGCTTTAGGATACTGATCTGACTTCTTGCATGAGGGCTCCACATCTGTACTTAAACTGCTATTGATAAGAAAAGAATTTCCATGATTTTTCCTTTAAAGATCACTTCTTCCAGGAATACTTCCTAGATTGCTTCATTTTTTTTTTTTTTTGCTGAGGCAATTAGAGTTAAGTGACTTGCCCAGGGTCACACAGCTAGGAAGTGTTAAGTGTCTGATACCAGATTTGAACTCCTAATATTATATATATTATAATATAATATAATAAATATAATAATTCATCCAGCTAACTTTCCATAATTTATAGCAGAGGATCACAGAATTACATCTGGCAATAGTCCAAGCCTTCATATTTTAGTTGGAGAAACTGAGGCATAGAGAGGAGGAAGTAACTCGGCAAAGGATAACATATCTAGAAAATCCCAGCCTTGTTCCAAATCCAGGGAGCTTTCCACCATCATCTGCTTTTTGATGAATTAGGATGTATCTCTATAGGGGAGGTGACTTTATTCTTGTCTTCCCAATAGGGATAAATTCCTTGATGTTAGGGATCATATCATTGCCTCCTTTTGTGCTTCCCTCAGAGTCTCACCCAGTTCTAGGCCACTAGAAATCACTTAACTAATGCCTCTTGAATTGAAGTTGAGGGTTTTCACTGAAATTTCCTTTAGCACAAAGGGAAAGTGAGAGCTTCAGGACAGAATGGGGAGTTAAGGGCACTTAGGACTAAATCAGGGATCAGGGAAAAACCCCAAACTTTCTGAAGCCAAATATTTATAGGAAAATTTCTGTGATGTAGGAGGGAGAGGATCAGAGCTTGATGAAGTCTGCAGTGGGAGAAAGGTTACCGAGACATGAACTTTCGAGTTCAGCATAGACAATCTAATATGATTTGGTTTTATTGAGGTTGAGAAGGGGAACCCCAAAACCTTGGGGTTCCAGATCAGGGCTGCGAGGTGTCTCAAAAGAATTTGGAGGCTTGAACCCATCTCCTACTCACAAGGGGCAAAGTTTATTGAAAGTAATGGTAATACCATTACAAGCGAACTGAATTCTAAGGGAAAGCAGGAAAGAAATAGGAGCAAGAAGAGATATTTTATCCAGCTTCTACCATAGATATGGCTCAAGGGTAGGGCTTGGGAATCTCTCATTGGCTTGTTAATTTGATGGCCCAAGGGTAGGGCTAGGGAGTCTCTCATTGGCCTTTTTTTTTTTTATAAAGCTTTTTATTTACAAAACATATGAGTGACCTTTCAACATTAACATAAAACCTTTTTTTTTCCCAAGCTTTTCCTTTCCTTCCCCCCACCCCCCACCCCTAGATGACAGGTAATCTAATATATTCTAGATAGGATAGATTATATGACAAATACAGTACATGTATATATATCTATACAGTTATCTTACTGCACAAGAAACATCAGATCTAGAAAGAGAAGAAGAAAAAAACAACCTAAGAAGGAAAACAAAATGCATGGAAATATTCACAGAAAGCGTTAAACTGCTGTGTTGTGGTTCACTCTCAGTTCCCACAGGCCTCTCTCTGGATGTATATGACTATCTTCATCGCAGCACAACTGGTTTGAATCACATCATTGTTGAAGAGAACCATGTCCATCAAAATTGATCATCGTATAGTCTTGTTGCTGTATATAATGTTCTCCTGGTTCTGCTGATTTCACTCAGCCTCAGTTCTTGCAAGTCTCTCCAGGCCTCTCTGAAATCCTCCTGTTGGTCGTTTCTTACAGAACAATAATATTCCATAACATTCATATACCATAATTTATTCAGCCATTCTCCAATTGATGGGCATCCTTTCAATTTCCAGTTTCTTGCCACTACAAAAAGGGCTGCCACAAACATTTTTGCACATGTGGGTCCCTTTCCCTCCTTTAAAATCTCTTTGGGATATAGGCCCAGTAGAAACACTGCTGGGTCAAAGGGTATGCACTGTTTGATAACTTTTTGAGCATAGCTCCAAATTGCTCTCCATCTCATTGGCCTGTTAATTGGATGGCCCAAGGGTAGGGTTAGGGAGTCTCTCATTGGCCTGTTAAATCTATGGCCCAAGGGTAGGGCTAGGGAGTCTCCAGACTGAGGGGTGGTCTCCAAAATTTGATTAGCACTGATCAGATCATCAGTCAGCAGTGAATTGAGGAAGAGTCTATTCAGAATCAGACAGATTGGGTGTGGGAGTTTCCATACTTCAAAACCAAAAGACCCAGGTTTTCCTGACTCACTGTCAGAACAGAAGCCCCCCCATCCCCTTAAAATCAAGGGACCACAAAATCATATTACATCATTTTCATGTTACCCATTGAACTGATGATACTCATTAGCATTATGATTGTGGACAAGTCACTTCAATATGTGTCAAAAGTGAGACTTGATTCCAGTACCTTTTGGCTTCCAGCTCTTTATAGCCCCATTTTATCATCATTATTATTATTATTCATTTTTTATTATTAAACCACTTCCAAGTGGATTTCTCCAGCTTATAGCTCCTTTATTGTTGGCAGAAAAATATCAGTTCAGTAGAGGTTGGAAATTTTTTTTTTCTTCTGAGGCAAATGGACTTGTCCAGGGTCACACAGCCAGAAAGTGTTGTGTCCAAGGCTAGATTTGAACTCAAGTTCTCCTGACTTGAGGGCTGGGGCTCTATCCATTACACAGAGGTTGGAAATTTTAATAAAGTATGAGCATGCTGCTAAATGCTGCACTTTCTTTCAATGTGAATAACTGGGATTTTCAGAAAGTCCCGATATGGTTCATGGGCATCAGTTTCCTGGCTCTCTGGGGAATATTGTAGCATTCTGCCAAGCGGAGATGCATTCTGGAGCCCGGGAGCCAGAGTCCAGCCTTCTCCGTCTCCCTCAGACATAAATCATGAGAGCTGAGGGCATCTGGGATATGGGTTGAGAGGGCAAGAGGTCAACAGTCATGGAGACGGTTACTGGGCTGGCTAATAAATAGGCAAGTTTATCCCTCCATCTTGGTTTCCTGTGGGTGAAAGGCAGTGGGAGAGAGAAGCAGTGATGGCTAACTGCTTAATACACTGCAGTAGAACGGGAATGATGGGAAGATTTTTTTTTGGGGGGGGGAATATAAGTCTCCATGGTTCTAATTACGAGGCACATAAAGCACTGGGTAATGGGGTGAGAGGTTTTAAGTCACCGGCTTCTAGAAGGAATCAATGATATTTCCTGAGTCTTTCTCCACGAGGGAGTGGATGGAACACTGGATTTGGAGATGGATGATCCGGTCCCAACCCTGGATCTGCTACTTATTAGGTACCGACCTGCATTAAGTTCCTTCTTTCATTCAATAAGTATTTATTAGTCCATGTATCATTCATAGGGAGCATTTAGGTGGCACAATGGGAAGGGTGCTGATACATCTGAGTTCAAATCTGGCCTCAGACACTGTGTGAACCTGGGTGAGCCACTTCACCCTGTTTGCCTCAGTTTCCTTATCTGTAAAATGAGCTTGGAAGGGAGATGCAAACCACTTTAGGATCTCTGCCCCAAACCTCCAAATGGGATCAGGAAGTTAGACATAACTGATGAAACTGTTGATAGGTATGGAGAATAGAAAGACTCAAGGAAGTTACCTTCTGTTGGTGCAAAATGCTGTATAAACCAGTGCAGCATGTCTAGAAAATAACGACAATTTGGGACAGCTAGATGGTGCAGTGGATAGAGCACCAGTCCTGAAGTCAGGAGGATCTGAGTTCAAATCTGGCCTCAGACACTTCTTAGCGGTGTGACCTTGGGCAAGTCACTTAACCCCAATTGCTTCAGCAAAAAAAAAAAAAAAAAAACCAAAAACAAAAACAAAAACCAAAAATAATGACAATTTTTGGTGGGGCACAATCACTCAGAACTAGGAAACTAGGCTTCATGTAGGCAGAGGCACTTGGGTTGAAGAACTCCAAGAAACACAGGTGAAGAGGCACTGTGCTAGGTAGAGGACCCTGCCCGTACAAAAGCCTGGAGATAGGAGATGGCATATTGTGCATGGGGAATGGTTGGCATAGAGATGGCATGGAAATTCAGTAATGTGGAAACAGTCGTGTCTCCTTTTATTTTCTTCCCTGGCTTTCACCAAGAGAGACATTCCATCCAAGACTTTGTAAGGAAATGGGAATGTTCAGTCTGGAGAAGAGAGTGCTCAGGGAGGAAGGAGAGCTGGGGAGAAAGGAACGTCCCATCAAACGTAGATTTTGGCCATCCCTGCCCCGCCCCCATGGGGCACTTTTTGCTGTAGACGCACATTTAGGCCCAGGGTCAATGGGAGAACATCAGAGGCTTTCTTTAAAGAGAGGGGATTCCCTTCTCTTATTGAATGTCTTCAATCAGAGGCTGGAGGACAAAGGCACCTGGGTGGGGTCCCTTTCTATACTTAAATGCTGAGACTCTGGATGGGGGCTCCACCAGGGTCAGAAGGATGAGTGGAGCAGGCAGAGATGGGAATAATAATTGAAGAGAATCCAGGAGAAAACTCTCCTTGAGACTTATTTAAGCCAAAATTTCAATCAGCTAAAATTACTGAATTTTTTACTTTTTAATCAGTTGTTTGGGATGAATAAATGAAAAAGCATTTATTAAGCACTTACTGTGTTCTGAGCTAAGCATTGAGGAGATAAATAGGAAAAGGTCAGATTCTCGGAGGAGAGGGCCTGATGGTAAAAAACCCAAACCAAAACAAAAACCTTAATTAGTCTACAGATACTTTTTGTAGGACTTAAGGTTCTAGACTTTTTCAATAGGGCAGTTAATAGGTGCAGTAGATAGAGTGCCAGGCCTGGTCTGCCCTCAGATACTTAATAGTTGTGTAACCCTAGGCAAGTCATTTAACCCTCTGTTGCCTCAGTTTCCTCATCTGTAATATGAGCTGGAGAGGGAAATGGCCAACCATTCCAATATCCTTGCCAAGAAAATCCCAGTCATGATGAGGCTGACATGATTGAAAAGACTTAATATCTACAACAAAGCCTAAAACCCAGCTTCATTAGCATGACTTAGCAATTAAATGCCCTGATAAGAAAGTATAGAACCTTAAATCCTACCAAAAACATCTATAGACTAACAAATAGATTTTTGTTTTGACCAAATGAGACCTTTAAACTGGGAGATAATCAGAGCTATACTAGAACCAGCTGAAGTGGGCTCTGAGCTGATTGTTAAATTTTCAGTGTGAGCACCTGGATAACCATCTATATTACAGATCAGGGCTCTCTTTATTGTTTTGTTGATTGCCTAGTAGTAATTATGGTAATAGCTAACATTTATATAGTATGTACTATGTGTCTGGCAATATTTACAAATATTCTTTCAGCAATCCTGAGAGGTAGGTGTTGTTATTGCCCCCCGCCCCCATTTTACAGATGAGAAAACTGAGGTCAACAGAGAGGAAGTGCCTGGGATCACATAACTTATAAGTGTCTAAGGATGGATTTGAACTCAGGTCCTCCTGACTGCAGATATAGAACTTTATGCACTATGGTGCCCCCAGCTACTTCACTGTCTAGATTTAAGTAGGTAAAATTAAAGAATTTAGTAACAAATTAAAGGTAAAACTTTTTTTTTAATTTATAAAAGATAGCTGGTTGTTAAACATTTATAAGCACACCAGGGAGAGATATCTACCTCTAGCCATATCATTTCTTTGCTGATGATCCTTCAGTGTCTATTACTCCAACCAGACATTTGAAGATATCCCTGCTCCAGCTCCAGGTACCTTCCCAGCTTATTTCACTCTCCCCACCTTTGCTTACTCCCCTCTCCAGCCAAACTCTTCCTCTTTCCTCCTTTCCTCCTTTCTCTCCTTCCTTCCTTCCTCCTTTCTCTCCTTCCTTCCTCCTTTCTCTCCTTCCTTCCTCCTTTCTCTCCTTCTTTCTTCCTTCCTTCCTTCCTTCCTTCCTTCCTTCCTTCCTTCCTTCCTT